>CM039473.1:3902190-4212027 GCA_022433065.1 Begonia loranthoides | reverse complement strand
AAGACGACTCCGTTCACTCTCCGATCCGTTCTGATCCGGACATCTTAACCTCCAGCGTTGAGTCTCTGACGCTTTCGTCGGATCCATTAACGGACCAGCTCACCTCACTCAACGATCTGACCTACGACCTCGCCGCCATTGAAGACCTAGCTGCTCGTGGGTCATGGCGATCGATCCTCGAGAATGTCGCTAGGGCTAGAGCTCAGTCTCACCTCCACAAGCCTCACGATCATCTTGTGTACGTCTCCTTCAATGTTCTTGCGCTCTCTAAGCTTCGTCGTTTCACTGAAGCCTTGGCCGAGCTCAATTCTCTCGGGGACCTTGACAGTGATCAATACAGGTACGAAACGTATCCTAATGTGTATATGGGCCGCACCGGTTCAATGCTTCCCTTTACGCTTCGGTGGTTAAATGCTATAATCCCAATTAAATTGAATCAGCGCCAAGAAGGTTTAGACCGTTTGTACGGGCTTTTGGATTTTGTGCAATCGAAATTGAAAGAGAAGGAAGTGAAAACTTTGGATGCTTCTGTGAATGTTTGGAAGCAAAGGAAGGTATTTGTGCTGAATTGTATCGTTGGCTACCATTTGAGTAACAAAGAGTTTGCAGTATGTTTGAGTCTGATTAAAGATCTGCTAAATCATGATTCTTCTGATCCAGTTTTGATTTCGAAACTTGGGTATATTCAACTGCAAGTTGGGGATATAGAAGGTGCAGAGAGTTTGTTTGATCAGGTCGAGGGGCTAAGGAAAGAGGGAGATGGTATTGGGTCAATTAGTGAAATCCAGCATAAAAATCTTGTCAATAGGAACAAGGCATTGGTTTATATAGTGGGAAAGGACTTTGCATCGGCAGTGAGAGAATACGATGAATGTATTGAGAGAGATCACACTGACGTAGTGGCCATTAACAACAAGGCTCTCTGTTTGATGTATTTGCGAGATTTATCAGATTCAATCAAAGTGTTAGAGAATGCTCTTGAAAGGGTACCAACAGTTGCTCTTAGTGAAACTCTAGTCGTGAATTTGTGTAGTATGTATGAATTGGCTTATGTTAATCACTCTGACATCAAAAGAACTCTCAGTAGCTGGATTGCTCGGGTTGCTCCTGATGATTTTGATTCCTCTTGTACTCGAATATGAGGTAGTTCTTTTTTGTTTAGGCACCTCTTTAAGGCTGAGATAATGTGAAACAGACATTATTAAGATTGTGGAGTGTTCTGATGAGTAGATGGTGGGTGAGAAGGGAATTATATTCATTTATAAGTTAATATATGATTTGTATTGTATATGATACAAATTAAAAGCATGCGATATTTGGCATGTCTATCTTTTGATGGTCTTTGTTATGCCATAGAGTACATGTGCAGATGAACTCCATTGTCTTTGGTCCACAGTTTGAGTTTAATTTTACTTCTATGCTCTTGGTTCTGAAGGAAATAGATGATTGCTTCTGAATTTCTGATTCTTACTATATTGGTTTTGGTCGTAGATTGAAGGTTTGTAACAACTACTTTCCATTTTGAATTATACAAGCCACAAGGCAGTGATTTTTAGCATTTCTATCTTCAGATTGTTCCTATGGCATGCCATGAGTAATCATACAGATTAATTATATTGCATTTGGTCTAGAGTTTGACTTTGAATGATAGCTTATCTTATGTTTGATTCTAGCCTAAGTAGAGAATTGTTGCCTGAGTTTCAGAAGCTGTCTTGATTTTCGTCTTGGTTGGAGCTTGATTTGAATTGTGCTTAATTTATGCTAACGTATGAGAGATTTTTGGTTGTATTATTAGAATGATTTCCACGCCCTCTTGCCCAACTCATACATTCAAACGAAACGCACATTTAAACTGACAAGCAAAATCTTACAGAAAAGGACGTACACAATTCACTAGATAATATAACATCTTCTTTCTCTCCATAACTAATGTTTTTAGCTGAGAGCAAGAATAGAGGAAAACCCATCTGCCATTTATTGTAGAACCCAAGTCCTTGCATGGGATTTGATGGAAGGGAATTAATATCTTAGACAGTAGCAATTTTAGTGCCGAGGTGTGCATCCATGGCCTCCCCGACGGTGAAGAAAATTATTCCTCCAAATTTGTTGGCTGCCTTCAGCTTGTGTATCACTTGCCACTTAGGATTGGCAAAGGCTAACTGTAATTTTGGGGAAAGAGGGGAAGATGGAATGAGAGAGAGGAAAGTGTATTAGTCTCAGAGAAAGGGGAAAACAATTGAAAACAAAGAAGCTGAGCTACCTGAGTGCCGAGGGAGACCAGTTTTTTGTGCAGTTCCTCCAATGAAGCAACCCCTGATGTGTCGATGCTCATCAAGTCTGTCGCCAGTGAAACATGAAGAATTCATTCAAACCATTCCGGAGTTGTCTTGATTGTAAAATACACATTTGTTGAGTTTTAAAACACTTACTGGACATGTCCACTACTACTACTTGGTTTATGTTCCTTCTAGTTATGGGTCCTTCCTTGCTGCAAGACTCTTCTGCTTCCGTCACCCATCTTAGAATTCTGTCAAACCCTTCCATATTTATCAATGAGTTTGATGCATTTGTGGGCTAGAGAGAGAGAGAGAGAGAGAGAGAGAGAGAGAGTACTTTTCTCTGAAGGAATTAGCATTAGCGAAGCAAAGGAAGGAGGACTTTGGACGGATTACAAGAACTCCTGGTGTCATTACAGCCATAGGATATTGATCAATGTCACAGAACATATCAGTTCCATTGATTCTTCCAAGAGTTTCTGTTCCCGATCGAAGGGATATAAGTATTATCTTCAGAAAAGATATCATCACCTGCATATTTGTTTTGAAATTAAACTTTATGGTCACAGTGAAGAAACTCAAAGCCAATAATGAGCCAGATATCTGCAAAAATCAATTGCCAAATGAACCAGAAAGTAGAAATTTACTGAGGTTACTAAGCCAATCTCTACTGATGCAAGCAAGACTCCTAGGAAAGCCCCCATGCAGGCAAAGAAGTCTAGCTTATCAACCTTCCATATGTGACGAGCTTCTTGAAGGTTGATGAGGCCAGGAAGAGCAGAGAGAATAATGGAAGCTAGAATTGCTGTTGGAGTAAAGTACAAGAGTTGAGTGAATAGTTCTAATGACACGAGCACTGCCATGGCCATCACTATGTTTGATACCACTGTTTCACACCCAGCACTGAAATTTACTGCAGTTCTTGAAAAAGACCCTGGCATGGATTCCAAAAGTTTCACGTGAAAAGACTAAATACTTGAATTTTGCTATCCCATAAAGTCGGTTGTTTTTTGTTTGCATGTGAGAGATTAGATTAAAATAAACATTGTATAAAGCACTAGGGACATACCCTAAGAGTATGAGACCATACAAAACAAATGTCTAAACACACACTAACAAATCATCTCAACAGGGAAACCAATGTACTAGGAAAGAATGGCACCAAACTCTCATCCAACACCACTTCGCTATTCTAGAGCAGAGTTAGGAGTTATCTGTGTGTTAGTTCTCAGTGGGAGTAATAGCAAGATGGGCAAGCTTACCAGTTGCTACATAGCAAGAAGTAAAAGATCCTGCAATGTTCATGAAGCCTGCAGCAACCATTTCTTTGTTCGCATCAAGGTGATATCCTTTAATGGACGCAAAAGATCTTCCTACTGCCATTGCTTCCTGAAATTGGTAGAAAGTGAATCAGAGATTTCATTAAATGAAAACAACTTGCAAATGGGTATTCATTTGTTGGGTTACTCACAGTGAGTGCAACAATGGCAGAAATGAATCCTATCTTAGCAATCTCTCCACTGGAAGGACTGTTAAGCTCTAACTGATGAACTGAAACTGGATTCAAGCCTTTTGGTATGTGTCTCACAATTTTAACTCCATGTTTATCTGCCCTTGTCAGGAAAACAATGACGGTGGACAAAATTACCGATAACAGAGGAGAAAGGGCTTGCAACCAGAGGAGTTTCTTGTATTTTTTACCCTGATGAACATAACAATCTGTTAGAGGTGCTTGAATGAGGAGTACCCACTCATTGACAGTTTTCTCCTTGATTTACCAGAAATCGAGCGAACTGGATAAAGCAGAAGAACGTGCAGCCGAGGATGAAATTGTAGGGATTCCACTGTAAATTCAAAAGACTATGCAATGTGAGGAGAAATATTTCTGTTGAGGTAAGAGAAGGGACTATACAATCAACATTACAGGGTGGTGGAAAGACTCCCAGACAGCTTCAAGGACGGATATGACGTCAGTTTTGTTGGAAAAGTGAGCAATTCCAAGCAGCCCTTTGAGCTGTTGAAGACCAATGATAATGGCTGCACCTGCCATGAATCCTACTGTGGCTGCATGGGAGAGAAAATCCACCAGAAATCCCAACCTGAAAGATTCCAGGGAAGAAACATAAAAGAGTCACAACATCAACCAGCGCAGGTGCAAAATGGAAAACGGGTAATGGTCGATTGACAATTTGATTCGGTGATTGGAGTGTTAGTCAAACGGCGGAGAAATAGACAGGACCTGAAGAGTCCAAAGGCTGCTTGAAAGACACCAGCAAAGAATGTTGCTGTCAAAATAAGCTTTCTATAAGCAAGTGGATCAGCCAAAGGATCTTGTACTTTCTGGGTCATGGAGCCTAAAAGTAGAGAAATAACAGCAACCGGACCGATCGATATTTCCCCCGAAGTCCCCATGATAGCGTAAATAAGTGGTGGGACGACACTTGTGTCTAAAAGGACATGTACAAACACACGTTAGAAGCTTCATCAAACAAACAGAACAAACCAACAATTTTTTTCTCCTGCATCTAACACTTACACAGGCCATATTGAGGATCAAGCTTTGCTAATGATGCATACCCAATGCTCTGCGTTAAGAGCTCGTGTTAAGTTGCAACAATGGAGGTTGATTGAAATGTTGTACAATTAATGGTCATGTATTTTACCTGAGGAATACAAAGGCTTGCAAGAGTTAAACCTGCCAGCAAATCCTTTTTAAATTTTGCCAAATTGTAATTTTGGCAGCAGCTGAGAATGGGAAATATTTCTTGGAGCACATAGGCGGCGGATCTTTTTCCGGTCAAAGAGAGCTTGTTCGGATGGGGTAAAATGGTTTCCCGCAGGGAATTCATCATCTCTCTGCACAGACCTGGAGGCTCGGGTGGGTTCATTACCCATTGAGCCCTTTCAGCATGGCTAGTTTTGTTCTCAACGTCATGAACTTCTACTGGGCAGCTCTCCATGGCTGACGCGTTGAAGTGTTTGGGAGAACAACTTGGAAGAGATGTGTAAAACCAGTCCTCTCTTCAAGGATATGACGACCTAATTCAGGGATGAAGAAGGTCATGGAATGTGAGAAGCTTGGAATTCAAGGCTATAAATATGCAAAGCACATGGATGGGAAAGGCCATGCTGACATGTCACTTCTCGAAACACAAGTGCATATTCTTAGAGCATACATTTGGGTGTCGTCATGGGTAAGTTTAGGGAGCATAATAGATGGTGGAGTAGTCACTTGATAAAAAAGAACAGAGAGAGAGTAATACCAAGCTTACACTAATTTTACTCACAAGTTATTATTATTTTTAAATATTACAACAATTTTAGCAATAAGTCAGAGTAAAATTAGAGTGTAAATACAGTATTAGGGTCGAACAATTATGGGGGGGCAGTCTCATGGCATTGAATTTGGGGTCAGGCTTATGTGCTTGTTACCAGCTTCACCGAGATGGCTTAGTCAGCACGCGTATGGGTAGAAAAGAGCAAGGTTCAATTATAGAACAGGAAAGCTGTCGTGGGAATCCACTTTGAAACCCATGGAGAAGTGTATGCAAATGAGCAAACTCAAGCACTTGCCATGGCTCAGGATCATGCAGGGTCTCTCTACCATTTTCATTGTAACAGTTGAAGATGTTACCTCGAATAAAACTCTCACGCGTCCACGTCAACAAACGATGAATTATTGAATTTGCTGTAACCCAAAACTTAAATTAATTTACGAACAACTAAAATCTCAAATTATAAAATATGAGGAAAAAAAAAAAAAACAAACAAACATCGTAGTTACGTTTTTTGTGAAAAATTAAAAAAAAAATTGTTGCGGATAGATCATCTTTCCGTAGCAGATCCATATATAAAGTAGTTGTAATCAAATAATTACTTTTTGTAGCGGAAGTCAAGTATCCGCAATAGAAACGTTTCTTCCACTACGGAAAGTAAGTATTTGGAATAAGTCTTACTTTTCTCAACAAAAAGCTACTTTCCACACTGAAAAGAGTATTTTTCGCAGCGAAAAGAGTATTTTCCACAGCAATTACTTGTCTTCTGTTGTAGAATCTTAATTTTCTTAGCACAATCTGAGAGTGAAGTACGACCCTAACCTGAAGTACAACCTCAACCTTAAGCACAACTGGTCCGTTTTCAAACAATATCAGATTGTTTTTACTCACTGGTTTTCAGAACTGAGTCGACAAATGACGGGTACAAAACTGATATTAAAAATCAATCGATTCTTGTATCTAGAAGAATATATTTCAATACATTGACTGATATGATAATAGAAGACACAGAAACTAAGATTCTGTAGCTGATATTTGCCTTATGTTGAGAAAAGTAAGTTTTTGGAAGAAAATTTACTTTATGCGACGGAAAATACGTTACTACTATAGAAAATATCATTTCCATTCATTAGATTAACAGAAAACGTGATATAATAATTTAAGGCTTTAGTTGTTTACAAAAATAATTTAAGTTTTGACTTGTCGCTGATCTAATAGTTCAGGGTTTGTTTGGTTAATTTTTCTATTATTTATTATATACTTTTAGGAGTGGGCAATATTTTCTTAAACAGTGGAATGTAATCAATCTAAATTGTGCTGAGTTAGAAAGAACCTGGACGTATTTCAAGCTCTATAAAACTTACATAGGCATACAATTTATTAATTTGGACATAATCAAACATTAGTGAGGAGTGGGCATGATAGCAAAAGTGAAACCCATTGTTCTATGCTCCATTAACAAAGAACTTCAAACGGAATGAATCTAGACACCTATTTGGTTCCCAACTTTGGCTTTGGTCATCACTTTCTACACAAATTGTTGTTCGTCCATAGTTAGTCATTGCGTAAATCTACATGATCGATATACAAATTTAACAACTTAGTTAAGTCTCAATCTCAATCTCCATGGATTAGGCTGGGTTGTGTTGGTTTGTCTGACTTATGTTTAGTCTAACCAGACTTAACTTGGAAACAAAAATTAATTATATTTTTAAAATAAACATTTTCAACGCTGTGTTGCATCGCACTTGTGTATACAATTAAGCCCAGCCCCCAGATAATATGGCTGACGACCTGGACTGCATAGCTACAACACCATGTATGTAAATCATAAAAAAAAAAAAAACAAACCTTTTACTACCACTGGGACGCAAGAATATTAGAGTCGTGGTGCCAATTATGCAATGGCTAGCCTAAGAACTCGCCTATGAGCTGCCTTTCATATCAGCATTGGATCGCTTGGTTAAATAAAGCTCGTGGGCTAGCCATTCATTTAGAATTAGTTCCAGGTCTGATCTAAAAATCGTTCTTCATTAGCCTGAACCCGCCAACTTGAGCTGAGTTAAGTCAATTATTTAATATTGGATTATTATTTTATATTATCCAATTTGAAAGTTAATCATTGATTGTGTCTATGGAATCACTTTAGATGCCATAGAAGAAAGCATGGGGTAGTCTAGTGATTTGATCACGAGGTTGACTCTAATTCAGTGCAAATACAGCACTCCACTACCTATAAAATTTCTTAATCATTATATAATGTGTGACTTTTCTTAAGAAAATTTGTTTCCCAAAAACAGAAATTAAATAAATCAAATTAACCATCATTTTTTATTTTCAGTGATAAATTAACTATTATCTTTTTTGTTCTAATAAATTAACCACTGAACTATAGAAAAATGTCACCGTCAATATTACTGTCAAGCTTGCCGTTAAACGTGATAATGTCGAGTCGCAGCGGTTCGTATGCAAACTGTGGCGCCTCTATAGTCTTAAAAAAACAAGACTACAATTTTCATGAATTATTGTGGTTCATGAAAATTGTAGTCTTATTTTTTTAAAACTATGGAGTTGCAGCGGTTTGTATACGAACCGCTGCAGTTTCACATTATAGTGTTTATGGCCTTTGGCTTGATATTAAACCGTAGTGGTATGACGATAAACTGCTGCGTTGTCATTTGAAGCCGCAGCAGTTTATCGTGCTTTGTTCTTTAAACCTCTGTCGTACTACATAAAACTAGATCATGGGCTCTAGGCGTGTTTACCTCGAACAATTATATCTTAGGCAAATCATCGTACTCTCAGACCTTCGTTTCACACGGTGTAATCGATACCAATAGATTCCCGCACAAAAAAATGTCAACCAAACGAAAGTGTAGTTCGTCACAAACTCACCCGCAACAACAGGCATAAACGACATACTTTGGCCGTGAACGTTATCGGCTTGCAACTTACTTTTTCAGTCAGATTCATCGACTTGAACCAACCACATTGCCCCAAGTCGCGACTCAACGTTATCACGTTTAATAACAAACATGACAGTGATGTTAGCAACGTCATTTTTTCATAGTTCAGTAGTTAATTTATTAACAAAAAAGAAATAATTAATTTGTCATTAAAATTAAAGAATGATTATTTTTCACTTAAATAACTAAACAATCATCTAAATTTTGTCCCAAAGCATACCAATTACAGAGCGCGTGATGTCGAAGAAAGAAGACCCACCGACCGTGATTGCAAGAGACATTTGATTTCCACTGCCCCACGTGGTGGGCTTTGATTTCCATTGCTTTGTTTTTTGCTGATTGATGCAAAAGTTTACGTCCTTTGGCTCCGCTCAAAAGTTGTGGACATCAAACTACGTTTCTCTCTCTAAACTAAGGTCTACGAAAGAATTGCATAATCATGTTGCGCAGTTAAAGATCAAGCAGAAATATCACACGTTGCAGAAATAAAAAAAGAAGGTGAGATCTAGTGTACTACGATGTGTAAAGAAAAAATGGAGGACAGCTATAGCTCTAATCAAAACTTCCACAATGAGAAGCCCTTCCACGAGGAAGAAAACACAAACGGGGTCCTAAATGATTTGGGTCCGGATACTGCATTCTTCTTACCTGGTCCTGGATGAGATTGACAAGATGAATGTCTCATACTCCATGGTTGCAAATTTTGAAAGAGTTTTCACTGTTGTTTGTTTCATCATGCCCACAAATCTGCACCCTGTTTCTAAAATCAACAAAGCCATGAATCATTAAATGCATAAACACTAGCTCATGTTCTTGTTAGAGCTGTGTCAATGTCAACAGGAGACAGATGTAGGATGGCCGGGAGAAAGTGCATAAAGTATGTGAACGAGCAGTTCTAAGATTTTCTAATTCGATTTCGGAATGGAAAATCAAATTAGAAGCCAACAGCTTGTAGCATGATCTTGTAAGAAGGATCGACCAAAGCAGTACACAGGCAGACGAGTATAAAGTATAATAAATAACACCATATTTCAACGCCCTACTGCAGATAATCTAAAGAAAAAAACTTTAAATCAGACTCAGTCACCATCCTGCCTTTGATCAAAAGTTGGAACATTCACTTTGTTCAACATCTAAATATCAAAGAGCTGATCATCGTCAAACATCTAGAGGAATTCAGTGGTAAAGGTAAAGATTTCACTCACAGAAGGAGCAGTTAGATATTACGAATTAGACCAAGGCAATGGTGCTCTCTCCTCCCGGAGGTTTACGGACCCCACCGAGGTAGTCTCTTGATGCTGACTTTCCATCAGCAAAGATGTCGCTGCCACTCATTTCTCTCTGCTTCGCTCTGCTCAATGATTTTTCAACTGAACCGGGAGGAACATCTCCATTGAAAATATCATTGCCGGTCAGCTCTTGAAACTTTTGGTTGTTTATCTTCTTTGCTGTTTTGATTACTGGTTCATCGCTGAACATGATGTTGCTCTGACCTCCGGCAGGCTAGAAAATGAGAAACCCAAACTTTAGTACAGGGTTATATAGCTCTAAATTAAAGATTAAAGCTAATAACCACAGCCTATCGAACAAAACAATTATTTCCAACTAATCCATGGATTCATATACACCAAAAAAAAGAAAAACCAATTTACGAGATGGATGGAACTTCAGTTTCATTTTGCTGCGAAAGTGAAATATGTCTTGGCTTTGACAAAAATGAAGATTATGATGGCCTTCTCAACAAAATCAGAAGGCTTAATTTTCGCTCCAAATGACACTCACATTTGAAACTTTGACAGATGTTCGTACAGCTCGTGGGGTGGGTTCATCCATGTTCTTGCTTACTTTTGACTCTAAGTTGCGAGAAGCTGCTAATGACCGAGGCACAATTTCAGGAGGAGGACCAAAAATATCATTTCCACTAAGTTCCTTGCATTTAGCATCTGATATCTGCTTTGAGTTCTTGGCATCTGAATCACTTTGCAGAGTCCCACTCAACTCACGCTGCTTTGCCACTTCAGGGATAGATGAAGGCTTCTTATGAGAGATACTTTCTTCTGTGCTGAAGGATATTTGACTAATGCCGTTCACTGCTTGCTGAAAGTTTAAAGGTTAAAAGTTAGAAAAGTGTGTTCATAGTGAAAGATACATATAAATAAAATGTTGCATCAAACATTCTTCCAAGCACGGTCGACAAACACCTGATACATGCGCAACCCAGTTCTGTTATCAGTTTCTGCTGGTTTCTCTTCACCCTTGGCTGTAAATATGCCACTCCCAGTGATCTCCTTCAATTTATACCCTGAACAAGGTTTCCTAAAGATAGTATATAAATTAACAACTATACAGATGTTATGAGGAGAAACAATACATTGGGACATGAGACATCTTTGTGAAACAAGTGAACAGAGGAAAACAAACTCATAAAATTTGGAGAAAATAAGAAAACATTTAGTAATAACGCACACTATGATCATTAAACATCAGGAAAACTGTGCTGCCATTATAAGTTGCGAGGTTAATTCTTTCTTAGTTGAGCTGACAAGTTCATTTCATTTCTGGTAAAATTTTGTTGAAGCGTTACTCCCAAAAGTTTAAACTTTTGAGTTTAACAGTTATAGGTGGAATAGGAGCTAGAAAGCAACGTGTATTCGAACAATGAACTCATATTCATTAAATCCGTTTAAGCAGAAGTTTAAGAAGCGGAATAGGAGCTAGCATGATATACGTAGATTATAAGAATTATTTCTGAAGAATCTCTATTCAAAAATTTTTTTTGTTAGATCTGATATGCATTTAACACCAATTGCTAAAATGGTTGCGCAATTAGAATAAAACCAGCAAAGAAACCTGAAAAGCAACATTCAGAAAGAAATCGAGAAGTAAAAGTAAAAGGCGGACATGCAACAAAAGGAGCGAGGGCAGCAGAATGTTCATGAGCTGAGAACATTTGGAAATCGAAATGAGAGCTCTGAACAACCATCAAACTCTAGAAACTAGTGCATTTCAAAAATTAACGTTTAGACAGATCTTACTTTTTCTCAAGGAGCTCATTGTCCTCATCTGTTTCCTGACCTCCATGCAGCATCTTGCTGATTCGATCCGACGGCTGAGAGTGCACCAACAGGTTTCAAAACCTAATGTTTTGACGATATACGAGCAGTGTAGAGGTCGCAGCAAGAGAAACGTACCTGGTGAGAACGAGTAGCAATGGCAGAACCTGTGAAGGGAGAGTCGACTAGAGAAACCTCCGACCACAACAGCAGATCAGCGGTGGATGTGTGACTATGAGGCTTCCTAACTGGTCTGCTTCTCTCCATTCTCTCTCTCTCTCTCTCAAAATCTCCACTGACCTTACATTTTACATACTCGACCTCGGTCTCGACGGCCCGTGCTCCAATTTTTCCCTTTTTCATGGAAAAAAACAAAGAAAATTAACAAATCAACCAATGTATTATGTGATCAATAACAAATCAATCATTAACGTATTTTCACTAGCAACTTAATCACTGAATTATGGAAAATAGATGTCGTAAACATCGTTATCACGTTTTCTATTAAACACTTAAATTTTGTTCCGCGACAGAACCATGTACGTTCCTCCGCAGAACGTCATACATTCCTCCATAGAAAGTTGACGTTCTGCAACAGAACGACATACTTTCCACCAAACGTCAACTTTCTGTGGAGGAACATCATTATGAATAAACAATTTCCCTTGTCTATCGTTTCTCCTCACGAAATGTCATACTTTCCACCGCGGAAAGTTGACATTCCGTTGTGGAACCACATAATTTCTGGTCAGAACATCATACATTCTCTGCCTTATATAAATTCACACTAAACTCAGAGAAATTTTCTCAGTGATTCTCTCAGCGATTACCTAATCCTAGAGTTTTCTGATAGCTGAAGTGTACCGCATCCAAACAAAGTTGAAGCATTAGTAATTGTTGCTCACAAACGGCGTCTGGGAGTGATCAGGAATCCGTTAACTACACATTGGAAATGGGTTTATGTCCATAGTCTTGACACATGATGTATGTGAATTTGGAGACAAAGCTGCTATAGTGATGCATTCCATGTCGTCAACTCTAGACGAGGAGGAGCTCTGTTCATTATGTGAATCCAGTGACCAAGATATGGGCGATAGTAGGCCTCAACGACCACTACAAGCAGAATGTTCTTTTGCTAATATGTGTTTTGGCAAAAAGTATAGTTCTTCGAATTAAATTAGAGAAGAAATCATGGATCATGCGTTCAAGAATGGGTACGAGATAAAATTCATTCACAGTGACTCTTATCAGTTGAGGGTTGCCTACTAGGAATGATACACTTGGTGGATGCATGCCTAAAAAATGCAAGGTGAACTGACGTTTCAAATAAAGAGCTATAACGACGTTCACATTTGCTCAAGAAAGATGAAAAGTCGTTATGCCTCTGCCAAATAGGTGGCAATGCATTACCTAGACAGATTCAAAAGTTAGGCCAACTAAGACCTTCCTTCCATAATTGAGACAATCATGAAGGATTTTAACGTGAACAAGAAATGTGGCCCAAAAAATGAATGAAGGGGATGACAATGAGCAGTACAAACTCATATGGTCATATGGCGAAGAGATTCAGAGGCCTAATACTGGAAGCTCATTGTGTGTTCCACTAGAGAGAATTGTTCTTTCTCATTGTCCAACATTTAAAAGGATGTACATGTGTTTGACTGCACGTAAGATGAGACTGTTGAACTGTGGTAAACCAGTTATTTGTTTGGATGGTTGCCACTTGGAAGGGATCGACTCTGGGGCAGTTGCTCACTACTGTCAGCGTCGACGGGAATGATGAAATTTATCTGATTGTTGTAGCAGTGGTTAGAGCAGAATGTAGGGATTCTTAGGCCTGATTTTTAAAATTGTTGCTCGAGGATCTAAACACTCAATCTAGTAATGGATGGACAATTATTGTTGACTGACAAAAGGTACGATTGATTGTTTTTGTCATCTATGTTTATGTTATACATTTTGTACAAATGTTCGACTCAGACTGTTAATTTTTATAGGGGCTGACACCAGCTCTTAGAGAGTTTGCAGGATTAGCATGACATCGTTTTTGCATCCAACACATGTATGTAAATTTTCAAAAATAATTTAAATGCAAGTTGTTCAATGATGCAATGTGGGGCGCTTCTAGAGCCACAACATTACCGCACTTTGAGAGAGAGAGAGAGAGAGATGAGGAAGCTATTTTTGTTTGACCAGTCAGCCCAAGCATATCTACAATAGAAGCGATATTTTGGTCCAAACATGTCTTCAGCTCTATCCCAAAGTGCGACATAAGCCTAAACAACTTGAGACAGTCCTTTAATATCTACATCCTACCAGCCCGGGACAAACCGATTCTCAGTATGTTCGATATTATAAGAAAGGGCATTATGTCTAGGACTATTAAGAAACACGAAAAGACAGCGCAATCGACGGACCTTTTGTGTCCGTAAGATCAAGAATTGGCTTGCCAGACTACAATTTGCAGGTCGAAATTAGAATCCATTTTTTTCAAGCGCTGCCCAGTTTGAGGTGAGTAATGGTAATAAACAGTACGTTATCGATTTGGATAGGCGTACTTGTAACTGTTATTGATGGGAGTTGATTGGCATTTCATGTGTCTATGCAGTTCTGTGTATGCATTTTATGAGGAGATTATTAGATCGTATGCACACCTAAGAGGAAGGGTGAATTAGGAGTTTTAAATTTTTTTGTGCAATATAATTAATTCTATCCCTAAGTAATTTAAATCAAACAAAGCATACAATCAATAACAATAATAAAGGAGATAAGGGATAAAAAGAGTTCAAACACGATTTATTCACGCAGTTTGGAAAATCCCGCCTATGTCTGTGTTCCAAGCTTCCCACTTGGAGATCCTTAATCACCTAACGTTCCCCATTCACACTCCAAGCTTCCCACTTGGAGGTCCTTAATCACCTAATATCCCCGGTTAGTGATGATTGGCTTCATGGGTGTCAATCAAACTTTTACAATGACTATTTGGAGGGCGTCACCCTTTTGATCACGGTTTACGTACAAAGAGAATAAATGAAAAATATAACTTTGAATAACTAACTCTCAATAATAAGAACTCTCAAGATAGGTGTAGGAAAGTTAGGTTTGTTACTCAATTATGGATGAGAAATCGTGTAATAAAATTGGCAATGTTTCGATTTGATTCTCACTTCGTTAGAATACAATTCGGAGTGCCCTCTATATATAAAAACTACTTGATTGGTCAACCACCCTTTGTTTGGTCGATTGTCTCCCAACCGTTGAATATAGTCGTTGCTTTTTTCTTCAAGACCAAACCATTACACACTGTTCACTGGTCGATCGCTGTAGTGTATTTCAAAACTCATAATGCAAACTGTCTCTTGATAGGTCCACTTCACACTATTCACAGGTCAACCGGTGTAGCAAATTGAAATTTTTCGGAGCTCTCTGCCATTTTTCTAGTCGATCGCACAAGCCATGGTCGACCTCTTCTTCGTTGTTTAGCCTATGATGGATTTTGGTCGACCGCCCATCCAGTTTTAGTCAACCTACACTCCATGTATTCCACTTTTTGAAGCTTCTAAATCCAAATGATCTATCCTTTAACTACATTGACATAAACAAAGATATTATTATGTTTAAATACCCTTGTTAAAGGGTCTTACCAATGAGGATCAATATAAATACAAAGACAAAATATATGAAGTACATACAATACATAAACAACTTAATAACACATAAATCATCCATCATCAAAACAAATAAGCTTAAGACATATTAGACTAACAGAGATATCTCGAGGAGCTTGTGCATGAGTGCTACCACTGGGAAACATACATAAGGATGTACTCCCACTTTGTCCACCCGGTCAGTGGATAAATCATATGGCCTGTGACAGACCTTGATCTAATTATGCCACCGTCATTTAAGAGATGTCCTA
Organism: Begonia loranthoides; assembly: GCA_022433065.1. Lineage (NCBI taxonomy): Eukaryota > Viridiplantae > Streptophyta > Magnoliopsida > Cucurbitales > Begoniaceae > Begonia > Begonia loranthoides. Next base: position 4,196,538 of record CM039473.1, on the reverse strand, counting down.
GAAGGCAGTGAAAACAAAAAATAAGGGATGTTGACGAGGCCCCAAGTTGGTCAGTGCTGCCCATGAGACATCTCCACATGACATGTGGCTGGTGTGGAGCAAAATTCCGGCACATGTCAAGGTGGAGACCTAAAGTTAAGTGCATGTGGTAGCTGAAGGTCCAGAGGTAGAGGCGGGAGAGGAAGCTCACATGACATTTATGATTTTCACAATTCCCAACATAATCCCCAAGACAGTTACCGACATAGTTCTCAAGACGCAGGTGAACACATTATTACATTTTTTTTTCATGTTTTAATGATGCTAATTTTATTTACAATGTGTTATGCAGGAGTATGTTGCGTAAGATCCACAAACAAAAATAAACATAAATGAGGACCTTAACCTTGATTAGATATGACATTGCCTTGAATGATTGAAGTATTTTCCCTAGGTAAGGGCTCGAACATCCCGTGTCGTTTTAATTGAGTCCCACCAAAATCGGGCATTATGGATTAATAAATAGGCAGCACATTTTACTTTTTCAGCCTCCCTTATATTTGCATACTCGAACGTGTTCTCCAGGTAACGGATCCATTCTTCTGCTATCGCAATGTCGGAAACATTACCATAAAAACTAGGAGGCTTAAGTCGCTGAAATTTCTCCCAGCCTACTTTCTCTTGAACCACTAGAGCGCACTGATTCCCGTTTCCATCTTCTCTTTCCATAACTTGTTCCATAAATTGAAATTGTCGTTCCATATATTGAGACCGTCGTTCCATTACCACGGCAATGCGGTTGAGGGCTTCATCCCTCCTATTCTGAGCACCGTGATGCAATATTAAATCAAAGATCAAAGAAAAATTCCAAATTGGCCGAGAATCACAACAAGAAGATTTTGAAGAAAGAGAAAATATCTCAGCATTAGAAGATAAAACAAATTAAAGATTTAAAAAGATTTCTTAGAAGATTTTTAGAAGATTTTTTTATCTTTTTTTTAGTTTCCTATTTTTTTATAGGTTTCCTATTTTCTTTTAGTTTTCTAATTGATATTCGTAAAAGACTATATAAAGGTGTTTTAGTTAGTTGGAGATTAATAAAAGAAAGCTTTTGCTTTTCGGGAATTGGAAAGATCCTTTTCTTCCTTTGGTGAGTGATATCCAAAGAACCTTTTGGTGAGTTATATTCAAAGTCCCTTTCGTGTGAGTTATATCACGAAAGAAACTTGCAGCCGCATCCTTGTCCAAGGAGGTGAGAAGCATTGCGTTCATCCATCACGTGCGTCAGCATTCCGTGCCTGCATCATCTGGTATCAGAGCTAAAGCGTCTTAACAAAAAAAAATCATCTTTTTACATATGATGACTCGAGAAACATCCAAAGCAACGCAAAAAGACGAGGCTACAACCTCCGCGATGGCCGAAACTTCAACATCTTACTCCGAAGATTTGAGGGAACTCGTTCTCTCACTACAACGAGAAGTTGCTCAACTAAAGATGAATCAAAATCATCATAACGCCAACGAAGAGGCTGAAGAGAGATACGCCTTTCCACAAAGAAGGCCAATAAACGAGATGACTTAAGCCTTGTTAAAGTATCAATTCCACCATTCAATGGATTCACTAACGGTCACGACTACATCGAATGGAGAGACAAAATAGATCGAATATTCAATTGTTATAACCTCGAAGAAGACAAAAAGTTACAGCTAGTCACGATTGAGTTCACCGGTTATGCAAGTATTTGGTGGACAAGCATAAGACAACTTGGAGGAAGAGCAATCCAAACATGGTCCTTACTCAAAGAATTTATGGACGACAAGTTCATTCCCAACAATTACATTCAAGAACTCTACCAACAATTTCAAAGACTCGAACAAGGAACCTCCACGGTAGATGAATATGTTGTTGCAAAGTTTGAAACTTTACAAATCCAATGCAATTGGCAAGAACCAACAGAACAAACAATTGCCCGATTTATCCAAGGACTTCACTACGACATTGGTGACATTATTGAATTACAACCTTACACCACATTGGAGGATGTGATCAAGCTAGCTCAAAAGGTTGAGAGGCAAAGAGAAAGAAAGGAAAAGGAGAAGACTAACCGACTTTCTCAAAGAACTACAAACTTCTCTGAGCCACCACTCAATCTAGATGACATCAAAGGTATTACGACTCAAGTAAGCGACAACAAGCCATTATCTATTGAAGCAAAGCCAAAATCAAGAGAGAACACATATTTCAAATGTCTTGGAATTGGACACTATGCTCACCAATGTCCAAATATGAAAGTGATGGTACTGAAAGAAGACACTAATGAGGTTGAGAGTGAAGATGAAGGTGAGATACAAGAAACACACAAGGAGAAAGAACAAGTTGAAACAATATATCCTCACGAGGGTCCCCTCCTTATGATAATTCCAAAGAAACTCACTACTAAGGAAAACATTGATGATGGTCAAAGGAAAAATATTTAACATAGCCGTTGCAAGGTCAAAGACAAAGTTTGCTCCCTAATAATTGATGGAGGAAGTTGCGCTAATATAGTTTCTATGGATCTAGTTATCAAATTGGACATTGCAATGACCATGCATCCAAAATCTTATAAGATAAGTTGGTTGAACGATAACGAAAACATCAAAGTTAGTAAGCAATCTCCAATAGAGTTCTCTATTGGGAGTTTCTCGGACAAGGTACTATGCGATGTGGTTCCTATGAGCGCTAGTCACCTACTTTTGGGAAGACCATGGCAATATGATCGACAAACTGAGCATAATGGCTTCACCAATTGTTATTCTTTCAAGCTCCATGGAAAGATAGTCAAGCTAACCCCACTACCACCAGAACAAGTAGCAAAAGATTGCAAAGAAATAAAGGAAGGAAAGTTAAAGACTATTTTATTCACATCAAGGAAAGAAGATTTGAGGTCAAATCCTCAAAAACCCGGAGGGAATGATGCAATATCAAATCAAAGATCAAAGAAAAATTCCAAATTGGCCAAGAATCACAACAAGAAGATCTTGAAGAAAGAGAAAATATCTCAGTCTTAGAAGATAAAACAAACTAAAGATTTAAAAAGATTTCTTAGAAGATTTTTAGAAGATTTTTTTATCTTTTTTTTAGTTTCCTATTTTTTTATAGGTTTCCTATTTTCTTTTAGTTTCCTAATTGATATTCGCAAAAGACTATATAAAGCCACCTAGTCTTATGTTTTAGTCAGTTGGAGATTAATAAAAGAAAGCTTTTGCTTTTCGGGAATTGGAGAGATCCTTTTCTTCCTTTGGTGAGTGATATCCAAAGAACCTTTTGATGAGTTATATCCAAAGTCCATTTCGTGTGAGTTATATTACGAAAGAAACTTGCAGCCGTATCCTTGTCCAAGGAGGTGAGAAGCGTTGCGTTCATCCATCACGTGCGTCAGCATTCCGTGCCCGCATCACACCGGCACCCTCATGGCCATTATCATTTTCTTGTCTCTTAGGTGCCACAACTCTCTCGTCATTTACTCTTGCGCCTCTAACTATTCTATAGTCTGATATGTTTTTACATTATAAAATAGTAAGATAAAGAAAACAGTTCAGAATTAAAACAAAACTTACAGTCAAAGGGGTATTCCATTATGAGTCTTGTGTTACCCGTTGTCTACAGAATCACATTTGACCTAGTTATGCTCTGATACCAACTGTTACATCCCACGTTTTACAAAACCTTTTCTTAATTAATCAAACCAATTTTTTTTTATTTAAAACGCACGAGAGGTCAAATAGTTTAGAGTAATAAAGCGGACTTAAATAAATAATTGAAATATATTGTTAATAAAATCTGTACCTTTAATAAAACATTAATCTTATTTCTAAAAAGAAAATAACTATTTTAAAATCTCAATTTATCTTCTGTGAGCCATAACCCTTCAGGTCAAATCCGCTGGGTAACCGAATTCCTCATCCTGAAATGCCCATTCCTCAGGAATATATTTAGTATCCTGTTCATCACTTACACCACAAATAAACTGTAAGTTTAACGCCCAGTAAGAGATAAGATGTAATATGATGCATGCATATGTCGGATTATGTCAGAAAGGAATCCACCCAATCTGTATTTGTCTCATATAGTTAAACTCGTATATCGAGCTGGGACATTGGAAGTGAACTTTCACTCAGGAGACAGGCTCTCATCCCATAGAGGGAAGAGTTTAATCTCGAGTCTCTCTATTAGATCCTCCAATTCCCATTATGTTTATTAAGTCCGGTCTCTCCTATGAAATGCCTCTCCCATGCAATGTGAATACCAACTCATTATGGCATCACCCCTATGTCTATTAATATGATGCATGACATGTAATCTATGATCTAGACACCATAATATATGAATATAAAAAAAAACAATTAAAAAATGCATATATTAATCACATAATTCAAACCAAGATTAATATGACATTAATAGGAGCAATATGACAATCATTACAGTAAGCGATCCAACAACATAATCAAAATATCCTCACAATTAAAGATCCGATAGTTTATTTATGACACTGAAAACCAACAGAATCATGAGCATGAATTAGCAATAGCAATGTGATATCCTGACCATCAAGAATCCAACAAGGAAGAACAACAAATTCATAAGCACTGGAAATCAACATAATTATAAGTACAGATTAATAGTGGGAGCATGATGAAACTCATTGTTAACATAACACTCTTCAGGGTATTTTATCAGTCAAGGATTATCACAACATGACAATTAAACCGATTAGAGAATTATCATCACGATTTTCTGAAATCCGAGTAACAGAGAGAAATCAGAAGTTATACAGAATAAGGTATTTTCTTCATCAATCCTTGAATTCAATTAACAGGGAGTAGTATGAAATCAACAACTATGCAGAACAAGGCATTAAAATTTCTGAAATTCAAATAACAGACAACATCATATGGAGATCTATCGGGCAAAATCAATTACCACAGAGCAGTCAATAATTATGCAGAATAGAGAATTATCATCACAATTTTCTGAAATCCAAATAACTGAGAGTAATCACAATTATATAGAACAAGGTGTTATCATCATAAATTTCTGGAATTCAAGTAACAGAGAGTATCATGTGGAAATCTATCGGGCAAAATCGAAGTTCAATAACAGGCAAACAAAGGTAGAATAAATCCTATACTTGTGGTGTAGACCTCCACTGGTCACGACACGCTATTATCACTTACCTTTCACGACGACCGCGGATTCCTCTTCTCGCTCGAAGCAGTAGTCACCGGATAACTTAAGCAGTGATCTTTTCTTCTCTTCGCAATTCTTCCTGCCTTCTCCCTCACTCGGGTCCTCGGTTTTATAGGCGAAGAGTCCACTTTATCTTCGCCAACAATTCCCAGTAATTACCTTATTTGGTCGTCATTTGAATGGGTTTGAAGAGGATAGATTTATTGAAACCTTCGCTAAACTAGTGACCACGTCGCGACCCGAATCGGTTGCATCCGACCAAGACGATGAACGTCCCAGATTTGGTTCAAAGTTTTCGCCTAGGATTCTGTCCAGATTTTGCCGAAGCTTCGGCTGAAGCTCGCTGGAGTTGTTTGCTGAAGCCGGAAGGAGGTAGCTCTTTCGATTTTCCTTTTATTGTTTTCTTTTTAAAATTTCTTATTTTCCAATTATTATAAAATTCTAATAATTACTTATTTGTCCAACAATTACATAATTGTCTTCATTATTTCACTTTTATTACTAATTCACTTCAATTTTGATAATTTACACCTACTATTGTTTCTTATCTAAGTTAAATTATGGATATTACACAAGAATAATAAATATTCATCTTATCAATGATGAATATAACATATACCCTAGTTCAACCATATAAAGGTTATAACTTTCTTTTCCAAAAATCACTTCAATGTTATCATTTTTCAATAATTTAAACCAAATCCATCTAATTCCATAACAACAAACTTTAACCTTCAATCATTCAATTCTAACAACTACATATAATCATCACCAATCATACCTTTCAATATATATATAGCGAATAGTTTGCTAATAATATGCAAATTCCTAGCATGCTTCCTCACATAAGCACTACTGCTAAATTTAACCAATATTAAGCAATTTTATAAGCTTTGACTATATTTAACCAATCTTCAACCAAATTATACAATCTCACCATTACTTATTAATGTAAAGTTCCTAAAGGTTCAGCTCATAATCAACATTTCACCAACTATGATTAACATCATGATATTTCTCAATATATATATATATATACATCCATTAATTCAACCAATCAAACCAACTTCAATGTCAAAACTATGCAATATTTAACATAATTTAGAAAATACCAAGATTAAAGTTCTTACCTCTTGAAGACCACTTTATTCTTCACTTTCAATGATTAATTTTTAGCACAAATGAATCCTATTGATGAGAGGAACAATTTTCTTGAAGTCTTGAATGTCAATTTCATCTCCTTCCCTTTCTTATTCTTCTTTCCTCTTTTCTCTTCTTTTCTCCATTTCTTCTTTCTCTCCTCTATTCCAGCGTGAAATGACGATGATACTCAACCATTTCTCCTTTTTCTAGAGAGATGGGTAAAATTACCCTTTTATCTCTTATTTTTACTATTTTATCCTTAATTCTATAGAAATTTACAAAATAACTATGGTTAATTATTCTTAACCACTTTTAACTTAAAATAATCACTCTACCTTAGTTCTTAGCTAATCTTCATGATTATTATAATTAATCATGATTAATTAACCTTAATCATCTACTAATTACACCTAAATCACACACTTAGTCACTAATTCACAAGTGACATGTGTCAATACCCCATTAGTTTTTTACTTTTATTAGATGGACACATACTTCAATGAATTAGTAACATTTTGTCTTTTATACACATCTCTAAATTCCCACTCTAAAGTTCCATTTAAAGACATTTTCCAAAACAATATAGTTTTGGATTTATCCAACTTCAAACATACATAACTTTTATTGCATACATCAAAATTCTTTCAATCTAAAGCCATACACTTCCTTTATATGTCTACTTTATAACCTAAAAATGATTTGAATTAATAACCACAATAACTTGTCTAATCAACCATGAACACTGACTATGCTCATTTGTATCACATTTATTAACTTTTGTGTAAAAATTTATATCTTAATGATCATACCTCCAAATGATCCAATCTCATAACCATTTTATAATCTATTATACTTATTTTTAGTTTGGAAAGATACCCTCAATTGATTGGTCAATCTCATGCTCAAAGTTATCACATGACTTATTATCACTTAATCATATTTAATTATACAAAACGTGGTTATTAAGGTTAATCTTTAATCCATATCATCACACAGAGACTCCCCGTATGAACATTTTTGTGCAGCTTGGACATATGAACCCTCTAGTGTTTGTTGGTGGTGCTGACCCTCAGATTGCTGATAATTGGTTGAGAGTGATGCAGAAGAGTTTGACTACAATTGGTGTTTTGACTGAATATTGGGTTGAGTTTTCAAATTTTTATTTTGAAAAGATGGTTGTGGTTTGGTGGAAATCATTGAGATTGGATTACTCGTTAGAAATGATGACCTTGAGCAAGTGAAACCATTTTCAGAGATAATTATTGTAACACTGGTTAACATCAAAATAAGATTAGTACTTACCATGATCTGGAGCAAGAAGATCTTACTATATTGGATTATTATGCCAAGTTTATGGAGTTTTTGTAGTGTATCAGAAATATGAATCTTGTTGATAAAATGGTAAAGTTCAAGAAAAATCTAAGGCCAAAGATCCATTATCAGTTGTTAACTATGGAGTTCAGCTCTATTTCTGAGGTGGTGGTTGTTGCTCAAGTTGTTGAGGCTAATCTTCATGAGTAGTTTGGTGTGTACAAGAGAAAAAAAAATATAGAAAAACTAGTGGGTGGTTAGATTACTTGAAAGGATAAGAGAAAAAGGTAAGAACATGGGAGGTCATACACAGAGTGGACAGTCCAGTGTTGCATCTTATATTGGTGAGCATTTAGACCCTTATGTTTGTCACACTTGTGGGCAACGTGGACATTTGAGAAGGAACTACTAGAAAATCAAAGGCATTCTCAAGCAAATTTAGCACCTATACATACAATTTCTCCTAGACCTGGGTTAGAAGCTGGCAGAGAATTTCCTTGTTAGAGTTAGCATGGTCATTTTGGACTGTAGACTTTTATTTCTCTATAGCTAGTTGGATATAAGACTCCTCATCAGCATTAGTATTATCCAACTGGTACTAACTTTCAGAAGTCTATTACTGGTCATGCGTATGAACTTTTTGGATCTAATGCTTTTGATCAGTCTGGCTAAGGAGTTATTGATGGTACGATTTATATCTTCTCTACTATTGCTCGTGTGTTATTTAATACTGATGCAACACATAGTTTTATTTTTGCATCTTTTGTTGGTTTATTGGATGTGGTTATAGAAAGGTTGGATAAACCCCTTATGTTAAGTATCCCTATGAATAAACAATAAAGGATGTCTCTTGTTATCTGACCTGCTACCCTCTTCATTGGTGAGTATGAGATATCGGTTGACCTTATTGTATTACCTATGGATCAGTATGATGTGATTCTAGGTATGGATTGGTTGAGCTAATACAAGACTAAAATTGACTGTCACCGAAGAAATATACCTCCCACATTAAAGGATGGGTAAATTTTGATGCATCCATGTAACGTTCATATGTTCCTTGTAAACCCTGTTTTATGAGCCTATTTGGGTGTGTAGGATCGATATACGCCTATAGGGGAGGGAGGGTGGGGGGGGGGGGGGGGGGTGAATATAGCGTATTAACTTTTTCGTGCGATATTTGAATTCTCTAAAACCCTAAGTGATTTATCGATCACATTAAATGCGTAAATTAAAGAGTAAGAGATAGAGAGAGTGCACACAATATTTGTTTACGCGGTTCGGCAAACTCGACTACGTCTGCGCTCCAAGTTCCACTTGGAGATTCACTAAGCAATTGGCTTACGGGTGCCAATAAAACCATTTACAAATTGACTCTTAATCGGGGCGTCACCCTTGACTAATTCTAAAGTCGTCAACCTTTGAGTCTTATATGGCGTCACCCTAAATTTGAGTATTGTGGGGCGTTACCCAATGATTGAACTTACGGGCGTTCAATCGAGCCTATATGTGTTTTGGGTTGTCACCTTCGTGTGATGAATTCTTAGGGAATCACCCTTTACAATTTAGCGCAAATATAAAATATGGAAATTAAAGCGCAATCTAACTAATCCAAATTCTCCCGAATATAACTCGCAAGTTTATGTGTTGGGGAGAATTGGATTTACAATAATAGCTCACAGTGATTAGAATCACGTATTAAATTCGGCAGGGCTTCACCACGATTCTCGGTTCGTTTTAGAGAGCTTGGAGTGATCTCATATTTATAAACACTGCTCAAGCGGTCGACCTTATGCCCGAAACGGTTGACCCTTTTACTAGCCGTTGGAGTTTTGCCCATTGAAATTTGACCGTTGTGTCAATCTTCCACTGTGCGGTCGACCCTTTTCTTCATGTAGACACTCTTGAGCAATCTGTCCATTTTGCGATCGACCGTGCGGTCAACCTTGTCCTTCGTTGATGGACCTCTAATGGAATTTTGAAGACGGGTGAGAAAGAAGAGTTTTCAAATGATGCAGTTGACCTTTCGTCAAAGCGGTCGACCGTTTCCTTCATTGAAGAAATTTTCGGCAAGCTGCTTTTTTCTGCTTCACAGTTAGGTCGACCATGATGTCGACCCTTTCCTTCATAGATGCACACTGAGGTCGACCTTTTGTGTTGTTTCGTCGACCTTTTGCTCTTTTTTCCCCTTCTTGATTTTCCTAAGTCTCGAAACGATATGTATTCACTACATGAACTTAGATAGACATGTTAGCACACTTTAATACCCTCAATATGAGTATTTTTGATAAATTTGAGTATAAATATAATGAATAAACCATTGAATACATTATCAATAAAAACACAATTAACCAACTTATTATTTTCATCAAATTAAACAATTTGGTCATCATCAAAATAAAACTAAGCCTAACAAAAAGGCTAACAGGGTGGTCGCAGGAAATTGAAGCTTTACATAAGTATTTTTGCTATTAGCGGTAACCATGTTTTGGTCAGGCATGATCTTGATTAGTTTGTAGTCTTTGATTTTCTGGATGTTTTTCCTGAGGATCTACAAGGGTTGCCACCCCGCTACAATATTGAGTTCTGTATTGATGTAACATTCTGTAGCCTTTTTCGTATAAAATTTTTCTTTTTCTTAAAAATCATTGTAAAACCATTACTTAATAGAATACCAGAGTAATAAACAACGGAAGTCTTAATCTTATAAAACATACAGCAGAAGTCTTTTACAATTTAATACTATAAACTCATTGTTTAGATAAACATTTAAATAAACATGTTAACTTAAAACATTTATTTATAGTCATAAAACACTTAAAAGTCTTTAAAACATTTAAATACATTTATTTCATCTTTGTGAGTCATAACCATAGGTCAATGTCGCCAACATCACAAACGTCCACACAACAATACTCCATCAGCTACGTTCATCAACAGCTTTATCCATCTATTGGCTTCATACCTACACCAACGGGACCTAACTATGAGTCTAATGCTCAATACGTGATATAAACATTAAACATGAAATTCACATACAATTTCTATAACATCGTATAGGGTTTTCTATTTCGTTTCTCTTTTACTGTATATGTCTTTTATCGTTATTTCGTTTTGCTTATATGTCGGGCATATTCAACCGATCCACATAAACATCCATTTACTGTTTCTCTCTTTTATTGTTTATATCTCGGGCGTATTAAATCGGACCATACAAACATCTGTACAGGGCGTATCCAACTGGACTACAATTGACTTCTGTGTCTGGCGTAACTAACCGGACCACAATCGTTTACTTATCTTTGGTTTATGTGCCAAGCGTATTTAATTGGTTCACAAAAACAGCTATTTACATATCTTATTGTTTCATTATGTTGTCTCATATTATTCCATTCTTTTACTATTTATGTGTCGGACGTATCAAACTGGACCACATAGACATCTATGACGGGCGTATCGAACCGGTCCACAGTTATTTACTTATCTTGATTTCTATGCTAGGCATAATAAACAGGTCCACAGCTGTTTACGTATATTCATTTTCATGTAATTTATGATTCTATGTCTTAACATTGTCGTGCACATACAATCTTATCTAACGTATTCCTTAATCGTATCCTTAAAATGTGATCCGTCCTATCTAAGGAACTGAACTTAAATCTAATAAACATGCAAGCAAACAACATACATTTTCATACAATAACATAACTTATAAACAAACATCAAACAAAACCCTAATTTCCCATAATTTAATGGTTTTACACTTTAAGATTCTTTCACGAAACTTATCATTATTAACACATATAGTTGTTAATAATTTATCTCCAATAATAAAGTTCCATAGCATCAATTAACATGGATAACTTCTTAATATGTCCAAACTATCAAAGAACCTTATTTTCCAACAATCACTTTATCCAACAACGATAAACCATAATCCAATAACTTATCACTTCAACCTTCGCTATTAAATCTATCAAATGTCTACCCATAATATTATTCATCCAATATTTAAAGAAAACAACTGAACTAATAAAGCTTCCTATCAACGTTTTCTCATCAGTGCAGAATCAATAAAACATGCAATAATCCTTTGTCGAAATACTCATTCAAAACAATCATCTAACAGACAACCCACATAAGGAAAGAACAATACTTGAACACTAAAGGTTTTCTTACAATCATCTTCATTGTTTCACACCCACACTTTCTTCTCTCTAACTCTAACTTCCTGAATTTCTTTTCGTCCAGTCAGTCAAACCTCAGCCATTAACACTTCATAATCCATTCAAAGTTCAGCTTCTCTTAACAAAGCAACACGAACAAAATCCTAGAACACGCCCACGATTTCCACACTCTATCTCCTTACTCCAAAACACTCACAAACCCTCACTATCTCTCCTCATTTCGGTAGAGTAACCCTACACATTTTCTTCTCCAACTCTCGTTCCTTCACATCCAATTTATAGGCCTCAATATAATGTCTCATTAACAACCGTGAAGATGGAAGGCCATAGGACATACTCCATCAATGCTCACAACTCCATAGATGTTCAGACAAACCAGGAGACGATGCTTCCTTTCGCCTTCCAGACGTTTGCTTCATCTTGTGGTTTAAAACTATCCAGATGCCTTTATAAATGTTGGGGGTTGATCATGCCGGCAGTTCACCATCAAGGTGATCGACCTTCAACAATCATTTAGAATCTAACAATTTGTATGCCGGTCGATTGACACCGGTCGATCGACGCCAGTCGATCACCCCTCGCCTATTGACCACCCCGATCGACCGCCACCTCCAAGCAATACGTTTTTGCATAATTGTCTAGACAACCTCCAACGTAACCCCTTTATATATATATATCCTATATAATTATTCTTAATCACTTATATCTCATTTTTCCAAATATCAAAACCTCAACCCTTAATATATCTTTCACCGTTCCTCCTTCACATCATTCTTCACTAAATCCAATATGTGTGATGTGAAGGAGGAATGGTGAAAGATATATTAAGGGTTGAGGTTTGGATATTTGGAAAAATGAGATATAAGTGATTAAGAATAATTATATATATGGGGAATATATATATATATATATATATATCCTATACTTTCAACCTTATAATATCTAAACGTGTCCAAATATATTTTCTCTTAATATTCCCACTGACCATCAAACCGATAAATATCAACCAATCTAACTCTAATTGACTTCAATTCTTCTCTTAAGCTAATTATGTACATAATGGGGTATTATAATTCACTTATTCCAAATGTTTTCCCCTTGACCAATATCTTTACTTGTCCAAATTAGCTCATAATATCCTAAAATTATCACTTAAGCTATACTTTCAACTCAACGAAGATTTGGGTTACAATTGATTTAGTGTTCGGTGCAGATCCAATTTTGATAGGTTCATATCACATGGCTTTTGCTGAATTGAATGAGTTGAAGAATTAGTTATATGATTTGTTACGAAATTCGGAACAACATGTCTCTATGGGGTGCACCTATTCTATTTGCGAAAAAGCAAGACAGATCATAGTGTCTATGTATTGATTATCAGAAATTAAATCATGTGACAGTGAAAAATAAATATTCATTGTCAAGAATAGATGACTTGTTTGATCAGCTTGAAAGGTCTATATATTTCTCTAAGTTTGATTTGAGATCGAGTTATCACCAGTTGAAAATTTAGGAAGAAGATATTCCGAGAATGGATTTTCGGACTTGATATGAGCATTTTCAATTAGTGGTGCTTCCGTTCATATTAAATAATGCACTAGCTACTTTTATAAATTTGTTGAATCAAGTATGTCGGCCCTATCTTGATCAATTTGTGGTGGTCTTTATCAACGATATTTTAATATCCTTAAAATCTCACGATGAACAAGTGGAGCATTTAAAGATTATTTTACAGATGTTGTCTAACCATTAGCTTTATGCTAAGAGAGAGAAATACAGTTTTTGTATAACAGAACTAAGATTTTTTGTCCACATTGTTTCTCGGAGTGGCATTTATGTGGATATAGTTAAATTTGAGGCAGTGCTGGAGTGGAAGCCACCCAAGAACGTTAGTGAAGCGAGTAGCTTATTGGATTTGGCTGGTTATTACCGCCGATTTGTAGAAAACTTTTCTTCCATTGCAATGCCGTTAACACAACTAACCATGAAAAAATGTAAAGTTTATTTGGGACAACAAATGTCAAATAACTTTTGAATAGCTGAAGCAGAGAATGACTACTACACCAATTTTAACCATGCTCAATGAGGGCTTACCATATGCTATGTATACCAATGCATCTTGAATTGGTTTGGGTTGCGTTATGATGCAAAGAGAAGAACCATAACAAAAGAGAAGCTACACAAAAATTTAAGTCAGAAATGGTGACAATGTACCATCACTTATTTGGTGGAATGTTTAAGATTGTTATAAATTTTGGGGACAAAATTTCTTACGTGAGGGAGAATATAACGGTAGCCGCTCCAAATTTAAGGTAAGATCTTTTTGATTTAATTTCCTTTTATTTATGAATTTGGAAATCGTAAGTCAGAGTTGTTGGACAGTTTTTCAATGGAAGTTTTCTCCCATGAGGAGCCTAAATCCCTCTATCTTTCAAACTGTATCTTTTTAGGAAACTGAGAGAGCAACTACAAAGGAGAACGTCCATTGAGGGTGAGTTTTGGGTGGCTGAAAACCTTGGTGGAGGAAATTGTAGTGGATAAATCTATCCTCTTTTTCTTTTCTGGTGAAGTTATTATGTAAATGTCAGGTTTAACTCTCCGATTTAAGTTGTAAGTATATACGAATTGTTCACTACATATTAGAGTTTGAAAAACTTGAATTTCATACTTTCTCATAAGATAAAAATCTTGAATTCTCTATATTGTGTTTAGCCATGGACTTATGTTACTACATTTATATAATATGATACTAATGGATCTTTGGTTTATCTTAGTTGATTGGGCCATAACTTCATTTCCTTATTTAAGTATCCACTTCATTTTAAATAATTAATTTGAAGGTTCGGACGACTCGACTAGTTTTCAGGTTTGGTAATTCCTCATTCTGTCTTAGGTCCCCTTTAGGGTATAACATGAACATTTCCGCAAAAACCTAAACTCCCGCAGACAGGAACATTTTAGCAACATTGTGTCTTCTGCGAACATGTGTAGGGCACGTGCGATCTGCAGAAGTTTCATTGTTTGTTGATGCAAACGTGTCTACAGAAGCCTGAAATTCCGCAAACACGAATGTCTCCATGACATGGTGCCTTCCGCAGACACGAGCTTGTGTGTCCAGGGCGAATTTCCAGCACAAGGCACTGTAAGAAAAGAAAATCTCTCTTTCATCTGTTTTTGCCTCCATTTAACCTTAACCCTTTCACAGAGAATTCTAGATTCGAGCTTCCAAGCTCGAATCTTAATCCAACATTCAATCTAGACTCTAACTTGGAAATAGAGCTTCTAAACTCGAATATGAACTCAGACATATAACAAAACTTCAAAAGGAAATGAGGGTTGGAAGTCGATGTAACCTTATAGAACATTCACAAAACTTGAAGATCAGAACGTTAGATACTTGAATAAGGTAGAAGAACGACAAAATTTCTCCCTCTCGACTCACTCCATCACATTCTCGAGTGACCATAGAAAGAGGCTGGCCCTTTTATTTAAAATAAAAAAAGAATTATTAAATTATTATTTTATTTAATATATATATATATATATAATAAAATATTATATTATATATATCAAATAAAATTTTTAAATGTGATTAATTGAAAATCCATACGACACTCAATTCGGAATAACTTCGACTTATCAAATATTACTTCCCCACATAATAATCAATTGGTAACACTCAAAACCGCCACAGAAATCTTGCACAGATTAACGGAGAGTTGCTCAAACCACCACTTCCTCACTTCCACGAAAGAGAAATGAATTTCAAGTGTTAGGGTTAGCAATATTTTAACTCAATAATATCACCTACCACTGGGTCTCTAAACCGCTGACCAGGGTTAGGGTTAGATGTAACCTGCACTCACCAAACTTAGCATACCCATTTGAAAATAAAAGAGTTACATTTTATAACTTTACATTAAAACGCGCCACATGTCTATTAAATTATTTGATTGGAAGAAGCTTATATTAAATCTAAATTTGTCTTCATTTTTAACAACCAGGGTTAGAGCAATTGAACCAGAGAACAAATATATAAAAGACAAAAGGAAGCGCTTTAGTTTCTGTCTCCATTTTTCTTCCTTTCTTTCATCAGTTTCCCACCCATATGCACCTTCCCACTTCGCCACCATTAATATATCATTTCTCTCTCCCTCTCTCTCTCTCTCTTTTGCGTCTTCTTCTTCATGAATTTCAGAAAGCAATCAACTCCGGCCACTCCATGGATAGAGAAATCGGAGAAATACTCCAAACAAAAAGACATGGCGGCTCATCTTTCAGTGGTCAAACCTATCTTTAAGTATAGTATTGTTCTCTCCGCCTCTCTCTCAGCCTGGTATTTGCTCATCTTCTTATGGTTCACGCCATCCTCTTTCACCATCGCTCGGAACATTCCTAGTCCGACGAACATCGTGAAGCAGATTTGCGATGAAAGTGTCTACTTCTATGTGTATGATTTGCCGCCGGAGTTCAACGTTGACCTTGTCGATGACTGCCGGCATCTGAACGTGTACACCGACATGTGTCCCCACGTGGCGAATCAAGGCCTCGGACAGAAGATTGCCGGCGACGGAGTGCTTGCGTCGGCGCCGGGGAGCTGGTTTGCGACGCATCAGTTCATCGCCGAAATGATCTTTCACGCACGTGTCGAAAATCACCCCTGTCGGACCGACGATCCGACTCTTGCTGATTTGTTCTATGTTCCATTCTACGCTGGGCTCCACGCTTCCAGCAAGTTCCGCGAACCCAACATTGCCACACGCGATTTACTAGCTGTCCGACTGTTGGAATTTCTCCAGAGGCAGCCGGCGTGGCGCAATCGCAATGGGAAGGACCACTTTATGGCTCTGGGTAGGACCGCATGGGACTTCATGAGAAACAGGTGACCCAAAAATAATTATTTTTAAAATGCAATTATTGTTATTATTTTAATATGATTTTTTGTTAATAAATTTAGTGGAAAATGTAATATAATTTTCTATTATCAATTAAAATAACAAGTTTTTATTATTTATTGTGAATCAGTCTTGGTGGGCCCGACTTCGGAGCCAACTGCTTACTTGACCTACCGGCGGTTCAAAACATGTCGGTGCTGACCGTCGAACGACACCCGTGGAGGGGCCTCAATCAATATGGAATACCCTACCCATCCTACTTCCACCCCTCCACGTCATCAGATGTGCTGTCGTGGCAGAACCAGATGAGGCGATCGAAGCGGCCGCACCTCTTCTCCTTCGCGGGGGCTCCGCGCAAAGGCCTGGAAAAAGCCGCCATCCGGGACGAGATCATCAGCCAATGCAGCAAATCGGACCTCTGCGTGCTCGTCGACTGTAGAGGCGAGGGAAGGAGCAAATGCTACGAACCGAGCCACGTGATGAGCGTGATGAGTCGGTCCGAGTTTTGCCTCCAAGCCCCGGGAGACTCGTTCACTCGGCGGTCGACGTTCGACTCCGTCTTGGCCGGCTGCATACCGGTGTTCTTCTCTCCGCACACGGCTTACTCACAGTATTCATGGTTCTTACCGGAGAAAGCGGAAACCTACTCTGTTTTCATAGACGAGAAAGGGAATGGCAGCAGGAGGATAGAAGAAGAGCTTTTGAAGATACCCAGAGAGAGGGTTGAAGAAATGAGAGAAAGGGTTATTAGTTTAATCCCTCAGCTTACTTATATGCATCCCAATGCGTCTGATTACGGGTTTAAGGATGCCGTCGACACCGCCATTGATGCTCTGTCCAAGCATGTTAAGCTCACGCTGGGTTAGGGCAAATTGAAGTCTCTGTTTTTGAAATCATCCTCATGGAGAGGAGATGAGAAAACAGAAATGTAGTGGCCCTTTGCAAAAAATACGCATTTTTTTGTCATTTTGGTTTATACAATTCTCAATTCTGTGCATTGGATGGGCAAACCGGTCCAAACGTAATCGAACCGGGAATAAGATCCGGTTTAATCCAGCTCATGTACTTTTGAAAAGCAAATGAAGGAGAGTAGGGGTGGGCAAGAACCGACCAGAACCGAGAACCGACCCAGAACCGCTAGTCGGTTCTGGTTATTGGTTCCAAAACATGCTATTTGGTTCGGTTCTAGGTATTATGTATATTTTACTTTCGGTTCCTGGTTCTTAGGGTAGAGAACCGATCAGAACCGAGGGTTCTCGCACAAATTAAATTTGTGTTCTGCGGGTTATTTTCCAGGTTCCGAATGTTATTTTCTGTTTGGTAATTTTTAGTTCTGCGTGTTCGCTTCCTCGATTTTCCTCTCTTCTGGAACGAGGTTATATTTGTGTTCTGTTCGTGTTCGCCGAACACTATTCGCTGCTTCGATTTTCCTCTCGCCTCGGATGCCAGTCGACTCGATTAGCCTCGCCTGTCATCTCATTTCTGTTCTCACAGTCACAGGGCCTTTGTTCTGTTCTGTTCTCTAGTCATCGCGTCTCGTTTCTGTTCTCACAATCACCCTGGTGGCTTCTTGTTTCTGTTCTCACAGTCAAACTCATATCCTAGAGTTCAATCCCTTAATCTGCAAATTGAAATCATAGCACCGTAACTGTAAGAGAAAATCGCTCATTTCACAATCAAAGAATGGAAGGGCCGAGATTTCTAGGTCAGAAACCTGCAACCTTCCACTGTCAAAATCAAACGGATAAGTGACGCCGAAAGGAAGAAGAAGAAGGCTGAAAGGAATAATGATGCCGAAAGGAAGAAGAAGAAAGCGAGCGATTGAAAGAGAAGAAAAGGTGGCCGAATAGTAGAGACTCTTTGCCAGAGAGCGAGCGAGCAAAGTTTGCCGAAATAGAGAGCATTAGCAAGCGAGAAATATCAAAATAGTGTTAGACAAAATTGCTTTTCACTTTGGGAACCAGAACCGATGGGAACCGACCCGTAACCGTGGCTCGGTTCCTGTTCTGGTTCCTTGCGGTTCTAGTTTCTATTCCTTACTTTCGGAACCGATAACCGAACGGTCGGTTCTAAAAGGTTCAGAACCAGAACTGATAACCGATTTGCCCACCCCTAAAGGAGAGTTCAATCCCTATAGTTGCAAGGCACATTCCCCGCATCACTCTATAGATGGATGTAATTGAAAAACAAAATAAAGAAACAAACCTTCTTAATTGCCAACAAAACCATCAAAAGGCTTGATTGGGCTGACAATTTCATTCTTCCCATATACATTCATTTGATGATGCTTCTCGATTAGAAATTTAAGGTTCGATTTTAGTAAGTTGTGCATTGTGTCCATGCTTTAAATCTACACCAAAAGGACAATTAAAGAAAGAAAATAAATTATCACAACTTGAAAACTAGACAGCGTTATGTGAGTTAAAAAGAAATATGACATTGATTCAAAAACCAAACTGTGTCACATGAATCAGAAAAACATACGACATAGATCCAAAGACCCGACATCATTAACATATACCAATCACATAAACGAAACACACCTCGACCATATTTAGAAATTTGAATTTTTGCTAGACCACCCTCTAGCAAGCCAAGCCAAGCCTTGCTCTATCCCAAAAGGTAGGCTAAGCTGAACCAAGATTTTGGGCTCGCAAGCTCACTTGAGACTGAGCTAGTTGAGCCAACATGCTAGCTAGCTTGGGGGCTCAAGAGGGCTAGGCTTGTCAAGCCTGCCCACAAGCCTGGCCTATTTATTTTATTTCTCTCACTCCCATTCTCATTTTATTTTATTCTACTTCCATCCAAAATTTAATAATTGATCAATTCTTGGTTGGGGTAAATTTCATCTTATTATAGAAATGAACAAGAGCGAATAAGTTTTAACAAATGTAATAAAGATACCATTTGTTATAATAAAGAGTGAATATGCTTTATTTATTTCAAAAAAGTGCAGAATTCAATATGGACAGAATAAATATATCTAAACCACCCAAATAAAGAACTTTTACTAATAATAGAGAAACTAATAGATTTAGATAGGAAGCACGGTAAAATAAACCAAATTTTACATTATTCTTTTGTAACGACCCGACTTTTTAAATTCTTTTAAAAATATGTGAAATCTAAAATTTTAAAAATCTTTATCAGAGTGCGCCTTAAAGTCCGACGCTACCAAACCTTTTTGTTAAATTCGTTGTATAAAATTCTTTATTTAATAAATATGCGGAAGCGTAAATAAATTTTTCTTTGAAACCTAGCGGAAGCGTAAATGATTTGTTTAAAACAAATAATAACAATTGATAAAATATTACTTTAAAATTACAGCTTTTTCCTCTTTACTTTAATTTGCCAATCAGCTGCAAGTCTCGCCCATGCAAATCCTTCATCAACCGCTCTTACACCTGTTCGTCATTTTTCCTACATCGCAAGTAGTAAGTTATGAGCCTAATGCCCAGTAAGTGATAATACCTATCATGCTACTATATGCTTAAGTTGTACATTTTTAAATCATCGTTTTTCTTCTTTTTCTCATCTTCTTATCTTTTACGTCTTAACCATCGTTCTTGTGAATCCATTACATTTAATTCGTCATTATTATCTTTTCATCTTATTTGTCATTTCATCATTTACGTTTTATTCATTGTCTTCATCTTTTTCATCGTTTTTGTCTTTTACGTTTTATTCATCATTTTCGTCTTTTACCTCGGATATAGCAGCGATGGCATAATCCGAAAGCTTACTAATCATTGGTCGTTATGTCCTGGCATAATCCAAGGACCTTTGCAACCTCGCGTCATATTGTTGTTTTTTTTTTCTTTTTCTTTCACTTATTTATAGCTTATTATTCGTTTATTATTTGATTCGTTATTGTTCATTCTTTATCGTTGTCTTCGTACGTTTAATACTTTTTATGACTTAGGATTCGTCTGTTATTGGTATCGTTTCGTTTTTTGTTCGTGAATGCATACAAATTTCTGAAAGCGTAAATAAACATCGAAACATGCTATTAAAGCAGTAAACAGTGAAACGTGCATTTAAGTACTATAAACAACGCAACATGCTTTTAAAACTGTAAACAATTAAATATGCTGTAAAAACTGTAAACAACGAAGCATGCTAGGAAAGTGGTAAACAACGAAACATACATTTCCTAAACTTGCGATGTAGGGTCCGAAGACCAAAACACATGCATATCACTTACCTCGATGCATTGTGTTCAATGCTTAAGCTAACTTCCCGTCTTCTCAGTACCTTCATAATTGATAACATTTAATCATTAACTTAGTCAATTAACTAACTAATCAATTTCATTGACTTTCCCTATCGTTGCTCCTTATATGTCGCTTAGTTTTCTAAACAATTTGCTTAATTAATTATAACTCAATCTAATAGTTTTAATCCCAACTGACAACAGTTAGAAACTAGGTTTACCACATGACAATATTTTCTAATCGGTAACTCAATTAGACCATCTTGCTAAATCCATTACTTATTCATTAAAAAAAACTAAATTTACTATTTATTCTGCAATTAACAGAATAACAACTCATTCATCCAACTCGCTCCTAAAAGAGAGCATTTCCATACGTTAGTAATCACTCAATCAAGTTGCTTCAACAAAGTCCATTAATTCATTGATTAACACCCATACAATTAACTACTCATGTCCTTAATAATAATTATTCAAATTTGTAGTTGTAGTGGAACATAAAGTCAGATTTATTCAAAGGGTACAGTAGTCCAAAATATAAACGTATGCTCTGAATGAATCAAACAAACCATCACAAGCAAGGTAACTGTCTTTCTAAGAAACAAAATACAATCCAACATATTCATCAATATCTCACCTTATATTTGCAAACCCGATCCTCGTAATTTCCATCAGTGAGGTACAGTCAACAGAATATAGACATCCAACCAGTAATATTCAAAGAACAAAAAAGCTAAATTCTAACTCCACAGGTATTTACAGCATTGACCACATCTTCATAAAACTAAAAGCACTGACAGTTTCTAATATGATAACCAATCCCAACATACCATCCTTTCATAATTTCGTCCAACAACAAAAAGGTAGAAACCATTACCTGCTGCATACGGTTGAAGGATTTCAATACTAATTCTTTCCCCTTTATTGCTCCAATTCTATCTTCACCTAATCATACATAAACTAAATCAGACTTGAAACCTTCACATCCAGGAAAGAAGAAAACATCACCTAAAAATTCAGGACCTTCCTCTAACCAGAACTGTTTCTTCCAATTCTCGTTCCAAAATACCTTCTTTGTTCAATAACCAGATCACTCATGGTGTTCCCTTCGTTTCACATCCTCCATAACTCACACATACACTGAATTTATACATACAAGACAATTTGAATGCTCAACAACTTATCCCAGAATATCATCAACAAAACCTGATTTTTCGGAGCTTAATCTTCGGTCTTCAAATTTTGAAAACAAACCTCACAACTCTGTCATTCTATGCCACTGGACCGACTTGGTTCGAACTGCAGGCCAGACGACAAGTCGTCCCTTTGCAATCCGACACACCCGAGCAAGTCGTCCACCTCGCCCCCGCAACTCGTTGAATCTGCCAGCACCCGATCAACAGAACGAAAGAGGAGGGAAGAAATCGTCGGCTTACCTCGAACCGACGCCGGAAGTCCCCTACGGAAGGTCCAACTTTGTCCCGTAAACTAGTCCAATCCGAGCCCTAGATGCCCGCGACTGGAGACACGCTCGCCGTCGCACAGCCGAGCCTGAGCTCGAGTTTGCCGTCGCAGTCCGAGCCTCACGTTTCGTCGCCGGCCGTCGGCCTTCCGAACTCCCTCTTCTCTTCCCGATTCCCCTCTATCTCCCTTGCTCTCACTCTCCCCTGCTCTCTTTCCCCTTCCTCTCTTGTCCGGCGAAGAAATGGCAAAAAGGCTATTTCTTTTTCTTTTTTCTTTTTTTTTTTAATATTTTAATTCCATCTTAAACCTCAAACTCTTTTATTACGTATTAAGTATAACTATAGTGCACTAATTTAAATCACTTCACCCAATTAAAGTCCTTTTAATAATTTAATCAAATTCTTCATTTAATTAAATTAATCTTAACCCAATTTTCAATTCTCAATTTAGTCTAAGTATTACTTAACGATTATGATTGACAATTACGTCCTTGGTAATACCCCGATTATTGTCCAATTAATTCAAAATCTCCAACATCACTTCAATTGTCCTTATTAAATTTCAATATAAAAGTTCGGGGTATTACATCTTTTACATGCGAACCAATAGGAACTTTCACTTCACCAAAATTCCTAAAAGAATTTGCATTGAACGGTTTTAAAGGCCAAATGATCGAGGTCATGGAGTATATAAAGTAACTATGTAATGTCCCAAAAATAAAAGAATACCTTATAAATCTATATATTACGTTGTAATAAACTTTGATGATGTAATAATATGGTTTAAGTTATATAGCAAATAATTATAGTGTACAAAGTTAAAAGGAAATGCCAAAATTGGGAGTTTAGGACGATGGGGACGACATTTGGTGTCCTAAACTCTGATCCGTCAAAGTGCGGACGCTGAATCGTCAAAGTGCGGACAGTGACAGGGTCGTCCGAATGAATCTGTCCTAATTCTGGGATAATTCGAATGATGAGGACGATAGCGGACGAGACAAATTGGCGTCCGAAATCAATCTGTAATATTTTCTGGGAACATTCGGACAATGCAGACATGTAACGACCCGGATTTCGTAAACCATTTTAAAATACTTAATTAAATCATTCAGAATAAATAGAGTTATCAGAGTGCAATAAAATCCGAATCGTTAATAAATCATTCTTTCATTTTTCATTCTTAAAAGAAATTATTCATAAAAATTTGTGGAAGCATACTTAACGAGAAAACAACTTTTACTGGAAACAGCATTCAAAACATAGCATTCAAAACATAGTTGAAGTTCAAATCCAAAGTTACGGGATTACATAGCCCAGTTATTCAAATAAAAACACAACTTCTTTTCTTTGTTTCCTCATTTCCATACCATACCATACCATACTATATCATACTACTACTCCGCTGGCGCCATTGTCGGACCAACCACAGGCTCCACCGGAATGTCCTCTTCCTTAACTGCTGGCATAACTCACTCGTTACCTACACCACAAGTAAGGACGTGAGCTTACGCTCAGTAAGAATAGGGGAAAACAATTATGCATTTCACTCTTTTAGTTCTCGTTGGAAGGGGCCACCCATCCAACTCTTTCATTACGTTCGTTTTTCTTTATTCGTTCATTAAACTCGTACATCGAGCTCGGAGATTGAGGGTTTTCCTTTGAGATGGCCTAGCTGTACAAAAACTAACCACCTGTGGGCTACTAGTCCCTTTCCCATCATGGTGGGGGTGTATCCTAGTAGCTAGACTAGATCCGGACTACCCATCTACCTCAACTCCCTAGTTCCGGCATATACCCGCCTTTAGGGTTTGTTCTTGTTCTTTCTATCCCGGCATATACCCGCCTTTAGAGTTCTTTCTTTTTCGGCATATACCCGCCTTTAGGGTTCTTTCTTTTCATAGTCTTTTTCCTCACTTATGCATGTGAGTACCACCCGAGGGGTTACTCCCTACTTGGTTTCTATTAATCATGGACTCCATCTAACCTTTTTCCTTAACCACATTTCCTTAACCCTATTACACAATCTAACCTAACACTTCACAAGAACAAACTAGGAGCATATCTAGTGAAGCAATTATGAGCATATATAAATAAACTAAGAATACAACGCAACAATTCATGCTTCTATATATTCCTTCACTTTCAACTAACGAATATAATTAGGCGTAAAAAAATAACAACGATCAGTTTAACGAAACATACTTTTTAGTCAGCTAGAACTTTATTTACATATGAATTTGTAGCAGGGAATTCTATCTATTTTTAATCAATGAAAACAACACAATTGAACTTGTTTTGTGCTTGTAAATCAACACCTCTAAGCATGCTAACAACCAGCACCAGCAGAAATATCAAACATAACAAACCTATAGGCAACATTCTTTCAGATACAATTTACTACATCATGTATATTTGCAGACAATCCTTACTGCTTAATTGCAACATCATGGAACTTATTTCTATACTACCCTATTATTCAACAACATTTGTTTTGTTCTAAATCTAACAGCTATGCAGGCTTAATTAGCTGATCCTCAATAATGAAAATAACCAAAATAATAACAAGCAAAACAAGCAACAAAGTGTACTAGCTGTAGATGACAACATACTTTTTAAATTAGCCAAACGTATGAATCTATCATCATGCTTTTCACACTAAAATAGGCTATTGAATACAGCAATGAAACCTAATCTATCATCATGCTTTTCATACCATTTCATGTTATCAATCACAGAAATGAAGACATAACAACATAAGAAATATACCTACAACTAATCATGTTGTTTTGTTCATATGACACAATAGTAGGGAAACAAGACTAACATGCCTAGTCGTACATCTCAATCATAGAAAATCAGGAAAACTATTATTCAGCAAACCAGAAAAACAACTAGCCTAACACTTTACATTCAAAACAAACCTCATTTTATCCATAACAGGGCTTCACTTTCATTAAATTCATCATTCTCTTCTTTCCCTCATATTCATCAAACATACCTTGAACGTTATTAAATCATTTCATACTAAACATTATCAAATCATGGTTTTCGCTAAGACATGGGCAGAAAATCATAAACCAGAAGTTGCACAAATTGGAAAACAAAATCAAGGAAACACTACTTGTGGGTAGGGCTTAGACGGCCAAGACACACCCAATCCTTACCTTTGAAGTTCTAAAGTCTTCCTTACAAGCAGCACAACGCTAACTCCACACCCTTAGCAGCAGAAACACAGCGGCAGAACAAAAAATAATGGATGTAAGAGAGACATCCATTCATTAAGTAGAAGGAAACTCACCTAACGACAAGGGGGAGACAACGCATGCTCATAGGGTGGCTCATTTGCGGGCTTAACAGCAGGTAGGAGGGCGAGAATTAACTCGCTAAATGTCGAAGGAAGTCGACTTTTCTGACTTTTTATTTTTCAGTTCTGGTGCATTGCGGACGCCGTACCGTCGTCCGCAGCGTCCGCGGTTTCCACAATTACAGTGCAAATGGCATCCTAAACAAGCGTCCTCTACATTCGAAATGCCTTCACGGACGCCATTTGGTCGTCCGCCTCGTTCGATCAAGTCGTCCGCATGAAATCTAAAATTGGACAGATTCAATACGGACGCGAAATCCCTCGTCCTCATCGTCCGCATGTATAGTCCAGATGATCCCTGTTCATACAGATTCAATGTGGACTCTAATTTATGCATCTGCGGCGTCCGCATTTCCCCTGCTGTCGTCCGAAACCACATAATTCCATCATTTTTCACATTTTCTCTTAAATCTTTCCCCAATTAAACGTCTACGAGGTTATACCTCGCAACTTAACATTCATAATACGATGTAATTTAGGAACATCCACACTTTTCTTTTTTAAAACAAAAACGATTACATCGTTAATCGAGAAAATTGGAATCGGGTTATTACAAGACGAATCATGCGGACGACTAATCGCGTCTGGAAGGGCAAAATTGGCCGAGAAACCCATTTAAAATTAGGGATTTTCTTTGTCATTTCTCAGTTTTTCCTTCAAATTTCCTGCATGGGACACGATACTGCTGACAAGGGAGAAGCATCTGCTTGGCCTTCAACCTTTGGACCTCTTCCGAAGGTGTGGGGTAATTATGCTCCACGTAGCAAGTTGAGGGGGAGCTAGTATGTCTATCTATATATCTTTCCTCTCCTTTTTCCGTCTGTGTAAAGTTTTGACCGAAGAGGAAAGTTGGACTACTTTGTCTGATAAGGAAACAGGAGCTAGTAAGGTAAGCTTCATTACACACAGTTAGGTTAAATTTGTTCTGCAGATATGTGTGTAAATTGTTTTGGGGATTTGATGGACAGAGTGGTGCTGTGAAGGGAGAATGGAAGTAAGAACGTGGGAATACTAAAGGAGGAAAGGATTATGAATGATGCATGGCCTGTAAGGCCTACATCACGGGGTTTTGCTTGCACTTAATTTGTCTGTGAAATTCTATTATATGGATTGTTGGTTCCTTGAAAGTAAATCATTAAATTATGTGCACATGAATTACGTAGGTTGAGTTATGGATTGTTGGTTCTATGAAGTGAAGTTATGGATTGAAAGTTCTATGAAGTGAATCATTAAATGACCTAAACATGATTTACATTTGACGTTGGTTCTTTGAAGTGAATCATTAAATGATCTGAACATGATTATGTAGTTTAAGTTTGAAGTTCTAAAGGTCTATGAGAATTATGAAGCATGAACGTTGATATAGATGAACATTAGTGTTGTTGTGGGATTGATAGTGGGTGAAGAGATGTTAAAAATTGATTAACTCCTGTAATATGTAGTTGAATTAAACTGGATGATTGTATTGTGTTCTTTAGTGCAAAATTAATCAAGAAATATAGTTATGATAAATTGTTATAAGATGTGGTACCTTATTAAGTTGTCATTGATAGTTGATAGATGTTCTTTTCATATACATGTGCGTTCAAATTTTTAAGTGAAAGCATGTAGACTGTGTATGTTTTATTATTCATTCTTTTTATTCATGTTGACATTACACGCATCATTTTAGGATTTATAAACTTGTATCCATATTGTATGACATAATAAAATTATATAAATAGACGTGTGGGGGTTCGGGAGAAACAATGACGTCCCATTGTACTTAGGTTCATGATAGAAGAGATAGGATAGTTATATGGGATACTAGGGTTCATTGTCTCCTGTTCTGAAATCCACAACGTTCTCGGAACAAAGGGGTGAATACCGGCATGTGGAACGTTATGATATGTATGTTACCTTTGTGGAATAATTTTACTTTCCTATGACTCTATGGTGTATGCCACCCTTAAACTAAATTGCACTGTATGATCATGCATTTCATTACATGCATTACATTCTAATTCTTGCTGAGCATTAGCCTCATTGTATTTCCCCGTGATGTAGGTAATGCATTGGATAACAGTTACAATGTGGGAGACGTACTCCCGGACGACGTTTTGGATTATCAACCATTCTGACTTGCTGGTTGTGGTGCATCATCATTGGACTATGAAAATAATTTTTTTGACGGTGGATATAACGATTCTTTTACAGACGAAATTTGGTATTTTGGTATGGGATGAATAATATGATAAAATGAAAAGATAAGGGATGTATTTTGGGATGTATTTTGCTAAATAGTCACTAACGTAGGTTATCCAACATTTTGGAAATGTAAAAATGACTGTTGACGACGTTTTGGTAAAGTAACGTACTACTATTTTGAAAATAGTTTTGCATTAATTGCTTTGATAACTCATAATAATCGTGAAATAAAAAGCAAAAATTTTATAACTAATTTTAAAAATACTATTTAAAATAAGG
The DNA here is from genome assembly GCA_022433065.1 of Begonia loranthoides. Taxonomy (NCBI): domain Eukaryota; kingdom Viridiplantae; phylum Streptophyta; class Magnoliopsida; order Cucurbitales; family Begoniaceae; genus Begonia; species Begonia loranthoides. The sequence goes on along the minus strand of CM039473.1, from coordinate 4,168,290 downwards.
GATGTTACATTTGGTATCAGAGCACAACCAGGTCAAAATCAGTTCTGAAGACTGCTAATAATGCAAAGCTTGTCATGGGATACATCCTCCTTATGTAAGTTTAATTCTTTTCTTCCTTTACATAATAATTTATGTTTTCCTCATTTAAATATGGACAGTAAAATATTAACATGGCACGAAGAACACGACATAACCCTTCAGCTCCCAATGAGCAAGATGAAACATTTAGTCGTATAGCTGATGTGATCGATCGACAATCCCAGATGATTGAAAGGCTGATAGAACGTGGTAATAATGGGAATGGTGGCAACGGAAATGAAAATAATCGTGCTATTCTCATACCCCCACCTACCGAAGCGGGCTGGGAAAAATTTTAGAGACTCAGGCCCCCTAACTTTGATGGGAATATCACTGATATTACTAGAGCTGAAGTTTGGATATGGATCATTGAGAAGATGTTTATGTATGCAGAGATACGAGAGACGGAGAAAGTAAAGTGTGCGACGTATCTTTTAACAAATGATACACAATTCTGGAAATTTTGAAGTTCACTATTGGGTTGGTGAAATGCAGAATCTGTTCTGTCTTTTTCATGATTCTAGATTTTGAGTGGCTTGGTCCTTGTTTTGTTGCTGTAACTTTGATGGAGTTGATTCTTGGTTCTAATTTAATTTATATTTTGAGCTTCTGAATTTGGGTGATGGATTTTAAGTGTTGCGGGGTTCATTGATGAAATTGAGATGTTTGGGTTGTTGGTTTTACTTAAGATTAAAAATTTTTGTAAAGGGATTGATGGACAGTTTTTAAAAGGTTAAATTTGGTTTTTGATTGGAGTTTCGTTTCAGGTGAGAATTTTGGAAAGTTCTGATGTGTTTGGTTTCCATGTTCCCTATTTTGTTGGAATCTTGAAGATTTGGATTTTGGAGCTCTGTTTTGGTTGTTATGGGTAGATGTAAACTTAGACCTGTAGGATTATTTCAATTAATCTTCTATGTTCATCTATGATTCACTTTTTTGGCATATTTATAGGCTTTGACGAGTTCGAGGACTACGAGCCAGTACTTGAGGCTATTGCTCCTTCAGTTAAAAGGAGAGATCGTCGTCGAGGTAGGGGTTTTATACTGAGTTGTTTTGCATTGCATTGCATTGTTTTCAAAACTATATTTTGTGGGATGCCACATATGAAAAACCTGACGGAGACTGTTCGACAGCATGTCAGCTTTTTATACTATGTATGTACGAAGGTTTTACATGTTGACTTTCGTGCATTTGATTTCATGGTGTGATATACTAGTTACTGTTACGGGATTGATAGATCCTCTTGGCACTCTGCACGGTCTCGGTGTCAGAGTATTGGGAGGCTATCCCCAATACATCTCCTGTTGCGTGGGGATGTTTTGTTTGCGCGCTGTGTGAAAATAGGACACTTTGGGAAGGTGATGAATGCTTCCGTGGGTTGCAAATCCCTAAACCTGATCAGGGTGTTTTTTTTATCTGTTTATATTACGGGCGTGTCGTAGTGGAATTTGCACGACAACCTGGGTGATGAGTCGGGTCTACGGATCACCGTCATTTTTCTCTTCTCTTTCCACCAGGCTCATGAGGTGCTGCTGGGAAACGGTCGCCGTCTTTCTGTGCGTTTGTTCGGGGGATTCCATGAGTGTTCCTCCCTTTTCACGGATTACAGTTTCTATGATACAACACGAGAAGGGTATTTTAACATATAGCTGTATATGTATACAGCCATGCTTTTTAATATCTCGTCGGGGCCTTGGGGCGAGATATTCTAAAAGAGAAAATGAATTTCAAATGTTTTTGAAAAACGTGCATATTTCTCAAAATTCATGGTTTTCAAGAAAAACAGCAAAACAAGTTTTACATACGTATTATATTTAGTATAAGTTCTATACTAAGCTAGTCATTCACCCCAATCGACTTATTTTTTTTAAGATAAAGAGAAGATTAATTAAACTTGAGTGAGTTTCAGGATAGAGACCTTGTTCTATTTCATATCTTTCATCTAGTTAAACTTTTATTTATTGTTAAGCAATATTTGAGATGATTGTAAAATCTTTAATTTGGATGACTGTAGAAATGCTAACGTGGTTGTTGAATTTTCTGGATTGTATGCACAGTAATTATTTGGACTTTAAGTTTATTATTTCTCCATTATTTATAATTCTCGCAATCACTATATGGACCGTGACCCATTACAAGTGGGCTACGGCTGGGTATTCATACAAGTCTTCCACAATGATTTAATCAACCTTGAGCTGGGCGATCGGGTCTTCTACGAAGATTGGGTCGTTTGGCCCGACGTTTCTGTCTGGCCCCCCTCTGGGTCGTGATAGGGTGTGTCATATTCTGTCGACTGTCACCATGCCTTGTCAACCATGAGATCTTTCTGGTTGTATGTGAGGAGCCAAGTTGATCATTCTTATGTTTTGGTTGACCGCACTGTCTTTTTCTTAGAGTTTGGATTTAGTGAATCCAATTTGGCATCATCAGCCAAGTTTGGTTTTGTATTCTGGTCTAGAACTCTTGCTTTATTCGTAGTTTTGGTTTTGACATCAGCTTGGTTTTAGGTTTTAGTTATGTCCCTGGTTTAGGTGATTGCATCTGACGATGTGTGCGGCGTGTTAACTCGGCTTGACTTTTAGTTGTTATTGAGGTAAGGATTTTATACTTAGTTGCATAACATTACATCATGATTTTCAAAATGTATTTTGTGGGTTGCCACATATGAAAAACACGACAGTGACTGTTCGACGGTACGTTAGTTTTTATACTATATAAGTATGTGAGTTTTACACGTTGACTTTACGTGCATGGTTTTCATGGTGTGAAATGATTTGGATATGGTATGTGGAATTCTTTTGATACTTTGAATAGTCTCGATGCCAAAGTATCACAAGGATACCCGATACATTTTCTACTATTTGAAGATGTTTTGTTTTCACATTGTGTTGACTTCTTGGGTCTCGAATCTCTAAACCTGATTAAAGTGTTTAAATATTTGGGTTGTGTCGTCGTTAACTGGTTCTCCGACAACCCTATGAGGCACTAGATTTTTGTATTGCACTCACATTATCTTCCTCTAGGTTCATGAGGTGTTGCCATATTTGGATTAGTGCCTTTTTCTGTGTTTGTTCGAAGGAGTCCTTGTGTGACCCTTTTTGCATGTATCATTGGTTTGATTGATAAAAAATGATGGAGACTTATTTTCTTATAACTGACTAGGTATTTAATAATATTTTGGTGATTGGCTCATTGGTGGCTTGTGGGTTTGTTTTGATGATAAAACATGTTTTAAAAATATTTTTTAAACTCATGCACGATTATAGTATGTAATGACCCGTTTTTTTTTTTTTTAACATTGTAAGTTAAAACACTCTTTCTTCGTAAACATGCATAAATTTTAAAAACTTTGCTTTTAAATACAATTCTTACATTAACGTGCGTGGTTGAAGACTTGATCTTTAACTTTTAAACATGTTCTATATCAATATTATAAATTATTCTTTGCCACATTTTGAAAATATAGTTTGAATAGGTATGAAAACAATCACATAGGTTAGTTAAGATCTATTACAAACAATTGCCTAAGTGTCAAAATACAAATACCAAAACATACGACATCGAGCCATAACCCACCGATCAATTTGCCAACAACACAAAAGGAACAGCACTGCAATGCTCCATTAGTTGCGTCCTGTCTAAGCTTTTAACAAACCATAGGCTCCTTACCTACATCACAAGACTTAAATATGAGCTTAAGGCTTAGTAAGCGATATAAATTATGCAATGCCCATGCTATGCAACTTTTATAAAACATATACAATTTTCGTTTTCATTTTTACTTTACCTTTACCTTTACCTTGAACTTTAACTTTACCATTAGCTTAATTTTAGTTCTGTTTACTCATCCAGACATTGGACATGTCACCATACAAAGTAGAGTAGCACCATATGACCCATGTAGGGCAGCCAACTCAAGACCCATACCTCACAATGTTTATTTACATTTATGTCCATGCATTCCATTTTCATTTAGTTTCAGTTTCCCATCCAAGTATTAGAAATGTCACCGTATAAGGTAGAGTTGGCAACATATGGCCCACATGGAGCAGTCAACTCAAGAACTCATGTCTCATCACACCTATTTACATTTATTTTTATAATGTATCCCTTTCATTTTCAAAACAGAACCCATATCTCATCACACTTATTTATGTTTATTTTCATAATGTATCATTTTTATTTTCAAAACATATGCATAAAACCATTTTCGTTTTTTCGATCAAAACATGGTCCTTGAAATGTATATGCATGCATACAATCCTATCGTTCTATAACAATGCAATAACAATGCAACATTTTTTTTTCATTTCTTCCTTTAGTGTTTCTTATCAATCATCAAACAACAACTTTTAATCTTTTCTTAACAATCAATATTATCCTTATATCAATAATAACATGAAAGCATACAAATATTCAAGCCATATCATAATAAATACCCTTATATACACAATAATTCAAATAATTTATATTCTCTTGTGATGTAGGCCAAAAAGGCAACAAACATACGAAATCACTTACCTTAAGTCCATAGGAAGTTTAGCACTTAAAATTCTTCTTCTCAATACCTTCAAAATCAAATAAATAATCATCAATACAATTGATAAAGATACCACCATTTCACGTGCACACTAAGTTTTCTCCAAACTCTTAATCACTAATAATTAACCAAAATCTTTCTCTAACTTATAGTCAAATACAAATAGAATGTAAACATCTTCAATAAATCCATGGCATAGAGCTTACCTAACCGTACAGCAAGAAATCCATTAATTAACAAGATTCAAGTTTCAATTTCAATCAGCTCAAAATTTAATATTCCAACTTGACAGTGTATAAACATAAAGTACATTGCTAGATTTAAAACCCAAACATATGGTAGTAACCAAATTAACATTTCATGAATATCAAGCTTCAACAATACACTTGTTCTAATTTTGAAGCAACATTACAGTGGCTTTATACAATCACGAGTTTCCAACTCCAAATTTCAAATAGAATTTCATTTATCAAATCAAAGAGATCACAAAACAAGACATCTTCAACATCCAATTCATTAGCAAGACATCCTCCAGCTTTCCCAACAATCACAGTAGGTAAAAAATAATTCTTAATAGTGAGACATGGATTAAGTGATCATATACAATGGAAAATCCTCACAACAGACCACTTAACAGTCAAGCATAAATGTATAACATTACTCCAATAGATTATAATAGTAATCAAATCCTTAAGAAAATCATGAAATAACTCTGAATACTTGAAGAACCCTAGAGAGGAGAGAAACTTGAATCTCCAGAGACTTTCCTTCCTTTCTAGAACTCCACTTTTACTTTCTCACAAACTCTCCCTCACGATTCTCTCTTTCTTTCACACTTTCTCTGCATACTTCTTCTCTCTCTCTCTAAACTTTCAACCACTCACTGGTTTTCTTAAATTTCCCCCTCTCAGTTCTTATATCTCCAATGTGCTCACATCTCTCCAGCACTAGTGGGAGGTGAAAGAACAGGTGGAGGCATGTGCATCCACAAGGTGCCAGCTACATCCTCCTCCTATTCGAATACAACATCACTTTTAATTTCAAGCAACGTTTCAAATTCCCGGTCGACCGCAAAACACATTAAAATCAACTCTGTATACATTTTTCAGAAAACACTAGTTGATTGCCTTCTAGTGGAAGATCGAACACAAAACCAACTTTTACACTCTATACTGACATTGATCAACCGCTAATCCTGCCTTGATCGACCACAAATCCTTATACTTCACAATTATTGATGAAGCCGGTCAATCATCAATACACGCACGCGATCTACTGCTAAATCCTTATTTCGTCTCTATAATATTCTGCTTAGACCGTGATCAACCGCACCTCACCACTTGATTGATCACAAAACTACAAAGCACTTCAATTTTTTTAATTGCACAACAGATCCAACCACACCACCAAACTAACAATTCTTAATTTACTACTCCTTCACAAACCATAACACATTATATCCCAATCATCCAAACTTATACTATTAACATCCCATATAACTCTAATCATCATCACTTAATCTCATACTTAATATTATAAAAATCTGGAGTATTACATGGTAACAAGTGCGGGCAAGGGTATGGACTTGAGTACAATGATTTAATTTATCATGGTTTTGATGAGAAAAAGCAATGCATTTAGTATAAGTTTTCTGCTGAGTTTTTCGTTCATCCCTTAGATTATATTTTTTTAGTTTTGATGTAAGTTTTGTGCAAGGTTTTAGTGGGATGCTTGCTTATGCTTCCCTCTTTGGGGGCTGCGACTTCCTCTTTGATGGTGGAGGTTTGTTGATCCTATCTTTCGTCTCAGGTACGTAAGGGTTTGCGTGGTTGATGTTGTTTGGTTTTGTTTCCTATATAATATCTTCCTTGTTGTTATTACGCTATCTTGATTCTTATTTATCACTTTACGGACCCTGTCCCTTTGGTTTTGGGTCTTGAGCTTAATTTTATATTAAGACTTTCGTTGACACCCTATCCTTGAGTTGAGCGATCGGATCCTCTCTGAGAATTGAGTCTTTCGACACGGTGTTTCTGTTAGACTCTCATTCGGGTCATGACAAGAATAATTATATGCACAACAGATAAACATCTGAAATATTATAGTACTAAATTCTTAAGTGATCACTTCTAGAAAAAGTAGAACCAAGCTCTGATACCAATTTATCTCTGTCACGACTCAGAGGTGGGCCTAGATTGAAACACTGGGTCGAATGCCCCAATCCTCAGAGAGGACTCAATCTCCCAACCCAAGGCTCAGTTTACAGTAGAAGACTTAAACATAGATTGATTCTTAGCCCACATGAGATGGGTCATACTGCACATAGCTCTCATATAAAAATAAGGCAGTACACGTATAATTCAATCTAAGGAGTTTTGTGTAGATATAAATACCAAACACTCAGCATCGCATGATTTATATACAATCCCAAAAGTCTTCACCATGGAACGAAAGTAAATGACTCTAGGAAAAAAGGACAAATGGAAGGTTCTTCACTACACTTATTGCTGCTGACCGCCTTAATTTTTACTTGAGAAGGAGGGGGTCTTTTGGGGTAAGTGAATAATTCAGTAAGAAACTTATTCTATATATAATGTATGAGAAAACTAGTTTTATCATTTTATTCTAAAACCATGATATGTTTAATATGCATGAGTTTAAAATCCTTTGAAAGCTCCTGTATCATTTTAACAAATAGGCTTTATGAGCCATTGATGAAGAAATCTTCAAAACCTTATTGTATAGATAGACAGCTATAAAAAAAATAGTCCTCCATTAATTTTACATTTTAAAAATGGCCATAATCACAAAGAAAGGTCATTCAAGGGCCTCTGGCACACCAATTGCCACAAGATACACAGAGAATTACGACGATCCAAAGGTCAGATAATGTCACATGAGTTAAAAAGGCGTATGATGGCGATTTGAAGACCATGTAGAGTTAACATATAATGATCATGTATACAAAACATATCATGACCTAGTTTAGGAATTCGAAATCCAAGGACATGTCATCACTATCCTATTATCCATTTTGCATCATACAAACAAAACACTTTACACAGTAGAAGGTATATTGAGATAGTCTTATGTTGTTTTGACACCGAAACAATCCAAAAAAATAGGATGAGTGACTAGTGAATAAATACAACAAAAAATATTAAAGTTCCATGAACAAATAAAGTAAACATGGAAAACATGTGTACATATAGTATAAAAATATATGGCTGTTGTGTAACTTCTCAAAATTTTAAACACATTTTAAAAAAAAATACTTTAAAACGTTTAAACACGAATATAGTAGCAATAAATATTTTAGCACTTAACATAAAAATCCTATATTACTAAATGCAGTTCAGAAAATTCTTAATAATAAAACCCTTACAATGTCCATAACAAAGTTTACAAGTTTAAAAATTACATAAACCATTTTTTCTAATTAAATGTTCACATGTAAATTATCACTAGACAACCTCCAAGCTCACTCATGAAAACTCATCTTCTATGCCTCCTCAATAGAGTCGTTCTCACTAGTATCACTACCTACACCACAATGTTCAAACTATGAGTCTAAAATGTTCAAACTATGAGTCTAACGGTTAGTAAGTAAATAACTAAAATAATCAGTCAAGTCACATCCTTTATATACACGCATCTAACTACCTCAAGAAAATCATAGCAACTACACATAAACAACAAACATCTCAGAACAGGTAATCTATACACTTATGCATGATATACACTTATGCATGATATGACAGAATATCAATTTCCTTTCTCTTTTTTTTTCTTTAACTTTCTTTCTTTTCTGTACTATTCATCTTCTTTATCTTTCTGGGAATTGAGTAGCCTTGGTTATGAGACGATCTCATATTTTCAGGAGACAGACACGACATCAATCGAGTCCCTCAGTTAGTTGCTACGCACATCAATACACAACAACCATGCATTCGCCTGATCTGTCTTGACATCAACTAAAGGTAAACTGACAGGTAAATGTACCCCTAGGTTCACTGTTTTTATCTTTCTTAAATGTCATGATAATACAGTACAAACATCTATGATACAGACTAACACATCTTTGACTAATCACTTTTATAGTAAACAAAAGATAACATCTCAACCTAAACAGATAGCAGATCATCAAAAATAATAAGTTATAGAATATCAAATACTTGAAATAATTGTATGCAACAATCACAACAAACAGAGCATCAAATTCTTGAATCATATTGAATGTAAAACAGTTACAGAAAACAAAGCATCAAATCCTCAAATTGTATAGATAATAGCAGTATAAGAGATCACACACAACTCCCTAACACCTTGTGGTGTTGGTTGATTGACCACACACATAGAAATTCTACTTACCTAGATTTTACATAACACCCTTCTCTTCAATTTCTTCTATTGGCCACTTAAACGTAATCTCTTTTCTCAGAGAAAATAAAGTTTTCTTATTTCACCCTTTTAATTTGAGTGTGTCTCTGTAATCCAAGCTAGATGATAAGTTGTGCCTCTTCAGTTGAGGGGTCACCAGTTTCATTCTCATTTCAATGCGTGTTTGCTCCATAGAAAAACAACAAACAACGCTTCAATCATCAATCGAGCGAGCATTCATTCAGCTTCTTAAATCGCTAGTATTTCGAAGGTAGAAGTACGAGCTACCACATCGGATACGTGCACGTCCACCAAGAATATTTCCAGTGAATATTCGTTCTACTAAACTAATCATCCTATGCCATGATGTCCCTCTGGATGCGTTTTCATTTGCGGACATTTTCACTTATGCGATCTCTACTGTTTCTCTTTCGTAGACATCTTTATTTCCACGGTTCCTACTATTTGTTAGCCTTTTTGTTAGGCTAAGTTTTATTTTGATGATGGCTAAAATGGTGATTAATTTAATAAAATCAATAAGTTATATTTTGCGTTATTCGAATATTATTCTTAATATTTTATAATTAATATTTATATCCATATTTATTGGAAATACCATCAAAATGGGTATTATTAATGTTCTAACAAGGTCATCTAGGTCCATGTAGGGAATACATATCGTTTCGGGACTTAGAAAAATCAAGAATATGAAAAATGAGCAAAAGGTCGACGAACATAACAAAAGGGTCGACCCTGTCATACATTCACGAAGGAAAGGGTCGACCGCGAAATGGACAAATTGCTCCAGAATTTTTGCACGAAGGAAAAGGTCGACCACACCGAAGGTATATTTTAACGGTCAAATCTCAACGGGCAGAATTCCAACAGCTAGTTAAAAGGGTCGACCGTTAGGGCATAAGGTCGACCGTTTGAGCAGAGTCTATAAATAGAGGATCACTCCAAGCTCTCCACAACTAATGATCGAATATTCCTGCTAAAATCAATACTTGGATATTACCCACTGTGAGCTATTATTGTACATCCAATTCTCCCCACACTTTAACTTGAGAGTTATATTTGGGAGAATTCGGATTAGATAGATTGTGCTTTAATTTCCGATTCATTATTATTGTGCTTGATTGTAAAGGGTGATTCCCTAAGAATTCATCGAAACACTCGAAACGTTAATAGGTTCGATTGAACGCCCGTAAGTTCAATCATTGAGTGACGCCCCGCAATAGTCAAATTTAGGGTGACGCCTCATAAGAGTCAAAAGTTGACGACCTTAGAATTAGTCAAGGGTGATGCCCATTGTAAGAGTCAATTTGTAAACGGTTTTATTGGCACCCGCAAACCAATTGCTTAGTGTATCTCCAAGTGGAACTTGGAGCGCGGACATAGGTGAGTTTGCCGAACCGCTTAAACAAATATCGTGTGCACTTCTATATCCCTCACTCTTAAATTTACGCATTTATTGTGATTGCATATTTAATCGTATTCAATAAATCACTTAGAGATTTAGAGAATTTAAATATCGTACAAAAACGTTAATACGCTATATTCACCCCCCCTCTATAGGCGTATATCGATCCTTCACTATTTAGCCACTTTCCTTTATTAAAACGATGACATTCTCTCTTTATTTCCCTATTGCGGTTGAGGTCGCTTCCACGGACAAGGACTTCACAACATCTTCCCTTTGAAATAGTGTCGTCCAATTTACGAAGACTTCTTTCCCATAGATACGTTTGCTACTGCGGTTGCTCATCTTAACATAAAATGGCGACGTTTCTTCCTCTTTATTACACTACTGTGGACACATTCACTACTGTAAACACTCTCCTTAATATAAAATAGCGACATTTAATTTTACTTTATTTAACTCTTTTCGCTCGACATCCTTGACTTCAACCTGAAATCTTTCCCTTTTGTGGAAGCATCTTTTCTTCTCACAAGTCCTTTAGCTAAATGACACCGTTTAATATTTTATGCGTGACATCTTTTCTTTCTGTGAAAGTATCTTTTCCTTCTGCCTTCTCATCCAACGGTCCTTGTCTCGTTTGTCCTTTAAATCCAATGATCCTCCTTTCTCCCGAACATTATATTATTTTGCCTTCTCTAGACCTTTCACTATTTTTTATCTTAGTCGATCAATGGCTTTATCCAACAGTCATCTTTTCTCTCGTACTTTATATTATTTTTCCTTCTTTGCAGACATTCTCTCTCCCACGGGAACCTACCCTTCTGCGATAGTGAGTGCCACTTCCTTCCATACAACATCTCTCTTTTCACTTGTACTTCCATGATACCGTTCTCTTCGAATGTCCGCAATTCCCATGACATCTCTCACAATGGACCTTCCCTGCATGCGACGTTGTCTCCTTTAATATTTAAAGTTTCAGTCGAAACTTTTTGGCGATAATTTCGACTCTATATTCTCCCACATGGCTTGACTATTTTTTATGAATAATATATCGAATTGAAATTCATAACGTGAACTATCAATTTATGGTGGAGGTGTTTGACACCTTCACCCAATGTAACTCTGACAAGTTTCAGAAGTTTCTCTAGAATAATAGAGAGAAAGAAAGAGAAAGAAAGAGACAGATGAGGGTAAGTGGGAAAGTAGAGAGAAAAAATTAAAAAAAATCAATAAAGTTTTAATTAATTTAATATTATTTAATGTATATTATAATTATTAAATAAATATCTATTCAACGGGAACATTTCACGTTTTAATTTAAATTTATTGAACATATTTCAGATTTTCTTAACTACGTGAAAATATTAATTTTCACCTATTATTTCAATGGTTCAAAAAGTTTACACGTGGTCAAATGACCATGAGTAAGAAAATTTTAAATCAACAAGAGTCAAATTTATATCGAAAAAGATGATAAACTTTACTCACAAATTTTATTAATTTAAAATTTATAGGAAATTAACAAATCAACAAATGTACTTTATAATTAATGACAAGTCAACCAGTAAAGTATTTTTGCTAACAACTTAATTACAAAATTATAAGAAACAGATGCCAAAAATGTCGTTGTCATATTTGCCGTTCAAAACGTCGTTCCGAACAGAGGAAAGTCGTATTTTCTCATAGAGAAAAGACGACTTTCCGTTGCGAAAAGACAACATTCCGCTTAGGAAAATCTACAAATAAAAAATAAATTCATTGTTTTCTTCTTAAAAAAACACAGACAACACATATAAGTTGTGATTCTTCTATAAATAGTAAAACAATTCTAAACCATTTAGAATATAAGACTTTATTCATTATTTTACAAAATCTTCTAAATTACAAAACTAAAAAAAATTAAAATAAACTTATATGGTGTTTTCTAAAATTTATTCTCTATGGGTATTTACTTTTTTCCACTGAAATCTTTAAAATTATGAGTTTTTACATTAGTATTATCTCTCAAGTTATCAGAAAGCTAATGACAATATTTGATTTGTTCATTTTTCATAATTCAGTGTTTAAATTATTAATAATATTTTTTAATGGTAAACTTATCATTGAATTTATTGTTTAATGATTGTTTTGTTAATTTATCTGTAATTAAATTATTGTCAATAAGAAAATTAAGTGTATTGCAAATGTGGTTCACGTGAAATTTTTAACCATTTTTTTTTATCAGAGAAGTTAATTTACTCACTCTCTTTAATTGGGGTGTCATGTTTTAGACAAAACTTCAAAGTTCATGGAGTCAATGCACTTAGGACGTGGCGAGAACCGACCTGGAACCGACACTCGGTTTCGGTTTTTGGTTCCCCAATTTATCTTGTATTTCGGTTTCGATTATTTGTTTAAGTTGTGGTTCGGTTCCCGATTCCATATGTCAAGAGTCGAGAACCGATGGGTAGTAAAGATTTTTCCTAACCCTAGGAACCAAATCCCCTCCTCGATTATTTTTGGCAGCTGGAGATTTGGAACCGAGAGACTGCGACTGCGATCGGTGAGGCCTAGAGACTACGATCGGCGATTCGAAGCTGCAACGACAACTGCGAAGGTGCGACGACGACCGCGAAGCTGTGACAACGACTGCGAAGCTGTGCGACTGCGATTTACGACGACGACTGCGAATATAGTTTGATTTCTCCCCTGATTCCTGTCTAGTTTGATTGCTCTGCTCCCCTGATTCCGATTTTTGATTGTCTTTTTATTTCTGATGAATGATTGATTTCTGATGAATGTTATTGGATTCATCATCATTGCAATTTTATGTATGTTAATAGTAAAGGAAAAAAATTCTGTACAGGTGGAGATGCAATCGATTTTTGCCATGTTTTTTATTACAAATTACAATCTGTTTTTGCCCTCGATTACAATTCTGTATAGGTGGAGATGCAAAAATTCTGTACAATCTGTTGAAAAAATTCACTACAGATTTGGTTTTTGATTGTACAGATTACATTCTGTACAATCTGTAAAGAGAATTCTGTACAGAATGTTATTGGCTCGTGTAATAGCTTTATTCTCAGACGAGAAGGTTTGATTTCTAGGATTTTCTTAACAAGCAATTGCTCTCCAAATAACTTAATTTCTAGAGCAGAAACATGGAGATTCTTGGTTATGTTTTTCTTTTGCTTCTTAACTTGGATAATAGCTTTTCATAATTTGATACTTTAGGCTGTGCAAAGGCTGTTGGCGTTCATGAACCCAATGAGTAATATGTGTCAGGAAGTTGTATGAATCATATAAGGTGTTGTATAATAATAATAATCGGAAAGTCAAATTACTTGTTCTTTTTTAGAAAAAAATTGTTGGTATTTAGTCAAATTTCATGATGCTATTAATTCATGTTTGTTCCTTTTCTTAAATGAACTGAGCAGGTAATACTTTAGCCTTTAGCAGAAATTGCTGCGGAAAAAGCGGGTCTCTTCAAGCTGTTGTGGACATAAATTACTGCAAACTGCAACTTGTCTCGCACCACGTCCTGTATTTTACTTTTTTCTTACACATTTACACTCGCAGCCTGGGGTGCCTGCATTTATTGTACATCCACCTGATGAAGCAACATTTTTCTCTGATAATATTTTAATTGCAGGTTCATGATTGTTTTTAGTTGCAATTGCTGGGTTGTTTGTTGAAGTGATGGAGTTGGCTCTCCTGTGAATCGGAACCGAGATCGGTTTTAGGTCTAGTTGAGTCCAAACAGTCTGGAATCAGAACCGATACCCTGAGGTAGAGGTGTCTAATGGGCGGGCTGGCGGCTCGGTACTGTAGCGATCCGAGCTCGGCTCGGATCACTACAGTACCGAGCGGGCTCAGCTCGGGCCCGGTAGACGGGCCGAGCCGAGCCCGAGCACCCGAGCTCGCGAGCTCGGCGAGCCTGGCTCGCGAGCCTGGCGGGCTGGCTCGCGAGCCTGGCGGGCTGGCTCGCGAGCCTGGCGGGCTGGCCTGGCTAGCCAGCAGGCGAGCCAGCCCGCCAGATCTTCAGTGAGCCCGAGCTCACGAGTCACCACGATGACGGGGACACCTCTGGCCTGAGCTGACGAGTCGCGACGACGGGGACGGAGCTCGCGACGACGGGGACAGAGCTCGCGATGACGGGGACAGAGCTCGCGTGAAGGACCGGGCTCGCGACGACGAGGACAGAGTCGCGACGACGAGGACTGCGTCAATGGCCATCGCCGGCAAGACAGAGCTCGCCGAATCTGTCCCGACGTCGCGAACTCCCGACGTCACGAACTCCCGACGTCGCGACTCTGTCCCGACGCAGAGAAGCCTTCGCCGCTTCTCTGTGAGATTTCTCACAGAGAAGCAACGTTGCTTCTCTGTGAGAACTTCTCACAGAGAAGCAACGGTCTTCAGACCGTTTCTTGCAACGGTCTGAAGACCGTTGGCGAGGGGCGATGGCAACGGTCTCTAGACCATTGCCTGGAGCTCACTGGAGGCGAGCTCCCTCCCTGAGGGCTCAGCCAACTTGGCTGCCAAATGCCAACGGTTGGAAAATTTTCCAACGGTTGGAAAAATTTTTTCTATATATACTCCTCATTATCTCTCAAATTTTTCATCTCAACTTTCTCACATTCTCTCAATCTTTTCACAAATTTTTCTCTTTTTCTCTCAATATCTCCTTCTCAATTGCTTAATCTCTCCATCATTCTCCCAATTTCAAAGGTATATTTTATTTTTATAATTTTAATTTTTTTAATTTAATGTGTATTACAAAACAACTAATTTTTTTTTTTGCAATTTTTGTAGGACTCGTATTCGGGGAGGAGGTGATCACAATTCACAACAATTGCATACTATTGTTGCGTAATTGGTGTGCGGTATCATTTTATTTATTAATTGTTTCGTAGTAGTCAATTTTTTTAATTATGGATCCTCGTGATTTTTTGATTGACACTTTTAATGACACTAACGATGATATTGAAGAAATTAGGGAAGATAATCTCACAATTGCAATTGATCAATCATCGGCACATGCATCCACATCGTCACCTAGAAAAAAAAGAAGTAAAACATCGGAGGTATGGAATAATTTTGAAATAAAAGATATTAAAATTGGTGGAAAAATAGAAAGTAGAGCACAATGTAAATATTGTATTAAACATTATGCATACGTATCCGGTAGTTCTACTAGCACACTTGGTAGGCATTATGAAAAATGTCACGCTAACAAGCAAGTGAAAGACCCTACACAAACACTCATAAATGCTAGTGGCAGTGGCAATTTTATGTATTCACATAATAAAATGAGAAAAGGAGTAGCAAAATATATATCACAATCTGAAGCACCTTTATCTATGTTTGATAGCGAGTTATTTGAAAATTTTATGAAAGAGTATATTAATCCTAGTTTTAGACGAGTCCCTAGAAGTACGACGCGAAGTGATATTATTAAAATGTATAATCATATGAAAAATGAATTAATTGAGTTTTTTTCAAATGCTTCGTCTATGTCTATTTGTATTACTTCTGATTTATGGAGTGCACCTAATGCTTTAGGATATATTGTCGTAACTTCTCATTTTATTGATGACTCTTGGCAATTAAATAAAAGAATATTAGGATTTCGTAGTTGTGAATATCCACATAGTGGCGTTACCATTTATAGATATATTGTTGGAATTTTGCAAGAATATGCTATTAGAGATAGAATTTTTAGTATTACGCTAGATAATGCTGCTGCTAACGATGTTGCAATTTTTGAATTTAAAAGGTTATTTCAATTAGATACGGCTCGTAATACTCTTTTTCATATGAGATGTGTTTGTCATATTTTAAATTTAGTTGTTCGAGATGGCATGTCACATATTTCGCTACATATTGAATCTATTCGATCTGCAATTTCTTTTATTACTTCATCTAATACGCGACAACAAGAATATAAAGAATATTGTAAAATTGCTCAACTTAAACCAAGAAAATTAAAAACCGATGTAGATATAAGGTGGAATTCGACTTATTTAA
Source organism: Begonia loranthoides (assembly GCA_022433065.1). Taxonomy (NCBI): domain Eukaryota; kingdom Viridiplantae; phylum Streptophyta; class Magnoliopsida; order Cucurbitales; family Begoniaceae; genus Begonia; species Begonia loranthoides. Next base: position 4,151,860 of record CM039473.1, on the reverse strand, counting down.
TGTTAGAAAATGCTAAGCCATATTGGTTAGTTATTTGTGCTTATATTAGTGAAAAAACAAAATGTATTACTCTTGATCATAATAGTTGCGATATTGCTAATTTATTTCTTGATTTTTTAAAATCATTTTATGAAGCTACAAATAAATGTTCGGGAATTTATTATCCCACTACTCATCTTGTTCTCCCAATTTTTATAAAATTAACGGGTACTTTTCAAATATTTAAACAAAGAAACGAATTTTGTGCATTAATTGAAAAAATGGAAAAAAAATTTAAAAAATATTGGTTTAACATACCTCATATTTTTTGTTTTGCATGCATAATGCATCCTAGATTTAAATTAGATGGAGTGCGTATAATGCTTGATAGAATTTCTTCTAATTTAGGTATTTCTTCTTCAATTAATGGTGCTCAATTAAGAAATGAAATTGATAATTTATTTTCTTCTTATGAAATTAAATATTCTAATAATCGTTCAATTCCTTCATATGATATGCATGCTAGTTCTAGTAGTGGTGCTTGTGGTGGAGATCCACAAGATTTTATGTATGATATATTTAAGCAAATAGATAGCAATGTTCATTCTTATAATTCACAAAGAAATGAACTCGATATTTATCTTAACACCTACCATAACATTTCTTGCCCCGAGGATTTTGATATTTTGGCTTGGTGGAAAGTCAACTCTATTTCATTTCCTATTCTTTCTAGAATGGCACGTGATCTACTAACACCTCCGGTCTCTACAGTAGCATCGGAGTCTGCTTTTAGTGCAGGTGGACGTGTGTACGATGATAAACGAGGAAGACTTGCATCAGAAATCGTTGAGGCACTCATTTGCATGAAGGATTGGAACGACGCTGTGACGAGAGATCAACAACGAGAAGATGACATAGTTGAAGAATTCAAAAATTTGGATGTCGAAGACTAAATTTTTATTTAAATTTGAAATTGTAATTTTCATTTTCATATATTTTCTTTATCTTGTAAGTTGTGATTTGAAATTGTAATTTATATTTGAAATTGTAATTTTCATTTTCATTTTGAAATTGTAATAAAAATATTTATTCAATTCAATAAAAATATTTATTCAATTAAATAATTAATTATAGTATTTTTACATTATAATAAATTATTATAATAATAAATGATACCGCACACCAATTACGAAACAATAGTATGCAACAATAGTATGCAATAGTATGCAACAATAGTATTTATCAATTACGAAACATTATATAAGATATTATTATTTATGTATATTTGGCTCGTTAGGCTCGGCTCGTTAAGGCTAGTTAGGATCGCTCGGCTCGTTAAGGCTCGGCTTATTAGGCTCGGCAGGCTCGTTAGGCTCGGCTCGTTAAGCTCGGCTCGTTAGGCTTGGCAGGCTCGTTAGGCTCGGCTCGTTAAGCTCGGCAGGCTCGACGAGCCAGACTTTTTCAGGCTCGGCCGGCTCGGCTCGGCTCGTTAGCCACCTCTACCCTGAGGTGCCCAGTCCTAAATGCACTCTTTTTTTATAGCTATTGAAATTAATAATTTTATAAAAGAATATAAGAATAAGCAACAATTGACTTACCCAAATCTTTTCAAAATTTAATTATTCTCAATTCAAAAACACGAAGAACATAATATTTATCCAAGTTTGCAAATACAACTGCATAAAAAAAAAACATGCCTATCATCTTTAAATAAAAACACAAAGAAAACTACATATTCAACTCGCAAGAGTATAAGATTAGACCGGAAAATTGTAATTTGAGAGTTGAAATTAAGTGTGCTGTGAAATTATTGAAGCATAAAATCATAAAAGTTTTTACGAGTTTGGATTTTTAGTGAGTATAGAAGGTAACCGAGCAGTCTTCCGATCTCTAGGGTAAGTGGAGAAGAGGAAGAAACACATGAACCAGCAAAACGCCATTGGAACGCCTGTAACTACAAACAATGCTTTCCCCAGAGAAGCTGCATTTTCTCTATCCATCTCTACTTTTACAGAAGTTGAAGCTCCTCTTGAGATGGGTTTGAACGCAAATATATATTGGGCTAGAAATCCAACGATTGAAGGAGCAAATGACGATAATATGGACTCCAAAGATCGATCCAATGCGTAGATGTTTGGCCGAGACTTTTCTGGTATGATCTCTGCGAATATTGGACTGCATGGAAATCCATTAAACATGGCCAAAATGATTTGATGTCTATGAAATCAAGAGAAGGGAAGAAGAAGACAAGGTAATGGTGATTTACTTGTTCGCTGGAGAGGAGTTCCACGACATGCTAAAACCCATTATGAACAACAGGATGTAATAAACAACCGCCATTGATGGGTCAATCGGCAAGACGAGTTGTAGAATTGCAGAGATAGGAATCACCAGACCTGCACTTATCTGAATTAAAATTATCCTTCCGGAGTTCGGATACCGGTTCGCGAGTATATCCCCAAACCACCCTCCAAACACCGCCCCAAGCGACCCGCCGATGACAAAAACAAGCAGCAAGAAAGCCGTCTGTTCCGGCGAGAAGCCGATGAGCTCGAGCCACATTGGGGAAAAATTGAAGGCCGATCGAGTTAACGATCCGGCGACTCCCTGAGCAACGATTATCTGAAATGATGGAATTTTAATCACTGATTTTGCGTCTTTTGCCAGCTCCTTCATTTCCGACCAAAAGGGATTGCTATAACCTTTCCCTTCAGGTTGTTTTGGTTTTTCGTCAATGAAATGAGGATCTACGGCGAAACGATGAAATAGGATACCAGAGACGACACTGAGAATTCCGACAAGATGGAAAGCCATTCTCCAGCCAGCGATTCCCAAAAGAGATTTCGGAGCTATTAACAGTGAAAAGAGACCGCCTACAATGGCGCCGACGTTTCCCATAAAATGCAGTGATCCAAACGCCTTCCCGAGGTCGCCCGAGGGAGTAGAATCGGCGACGAGGGACTGAATCGTCGGTGCAACGATGGCGATTCCTATCCCGTTTAAAACTCTAGAAAATTTCACCTACTTTACACAAACAAAATATTTGCTTTAGTTCTCTTCAGAGCAATCACACACGACACAAGTTCTATTTTTCTAAATTTTCTTATGATATTCAATCAAAATACAGAAAATAGAGAGAGAGAGAGCAGAACCTCAAAGAAAGTGGAGGCTACGGCGACGTGAGCAGTGGAAGCGGCTCTGAGAATGGTTCCGGATGCGATGACAGTGATACGGTTGTGACGGATAGCAAGGTAAGCAACGAGAGGATAACACAAGAACTGGACGATGGATCGGATTAGAATAAGCGAACCTAAACCAGTCGGATCAACGCCGAACGAAGCTCCAACCTCCTTATAAGCGCCCGGCAAAAGCGATTCGTCTGCTCTTCTTACTACTACTGTCAGAATAATCAGAATCCATGTCGTCCTCCCAAGTGTCATTTCCAAAACACTTACCTTCTATGCCGGAATTTTGTCTGAAAACCGTGGATTGCCGCCGGAAAGTGTGCACCGGCTTACCTCATGAGTAATTAGGGATGGGTTAAACTGTGCATTGCTAATGCAAAATTGTTACGTGAGTTTGAGAAGACATGGAACTTATTACCCATTTACATAATTAAGGTGTGGTTTTCAATTAATTTAATGTAATTTAATGAGTTGATTTATTTTCAAACCGTTTATCCAAATATATTAAAAATAATTAATATACACTATTTATAATAATATTGCAAGAAGTTACTAAAAAAACAATTTTAAACTATCACTTCTTAAGGGCACAGGGTATAATATTTTCAACTTAATTATGTGTAATTCACTTATTAAAAGAATATTTATGGTAATTAAATTTTGGATTTTCTTTTTGTCTTTTTTGATTTTCTTTGTAACAGGCAGAAATAGAGGAGAATCCGCACACTTTTGTGGATCGCCTGGAACCTGTCTTGAATATCTAAGATACACACAACTCACACACTCAAAATTCAGTCTATCTTGGATATTCAAGAACGTCTTTTGCGGAGAATTCACACACTTTCATGGATTGCCTGAACTATTATCCAAAATAGACTGAATTTTGAGTGGGTCGCTTTCCCCGAGCTCGGGTCGCCTTCGCATAGCAGGTTTTCGCTCGGCCGGAGGTCGCCTTCGCAGAGTCGGGCTTTGCCTTCGTCAGCACCTTCACCTTCAAGTCGCCATCTTCGCCTTCGTGCTTCGCCTTCTCCTTCAAGCTACTGCACTTCGCCTTCTCCTTCAAGCTGATGCGGAGGAGTTTGAGAGATAGGCTTAACTGCAGGGAAACAGAAGGTGACGACTGATAACTGTTAAAAGTACAAGGTGTTAAATAAAAAAAATGAAAATAAAAAAGTGGTTATAATTGGAGGTATTAGATGAAAATAACCCTTAAATTTTTTTTTTGTATAATTCCCATGTAAAATTATAATGTAAAATTATAAATTAAAGTATAAAATTATAGGGTAACTAAAAAAACCCTTAAACTATATGATTAGTGACAAACTGACACTTAAATCATTTTCCTTAATAAATCAACCCTTAAACTATTACCAGTTAACAAAATAACCATTTCCATCCAATATTTCTTTAAAAAATGCGATTTGGGTGTCCACGTGAACTTTGAGGACGTTTGCGGCGGTCACCCTAACTTCAATGGTGGGCACCTGTGAAAGTTTCTCATAATATAGGTTGTATATCAGCTTTCCAAATGCTTGTAGTTTATGTCAAGTTGTCCTCTATGGATGTCATTCCTTAAACATTGGGTGACAATGTTTTCAGCCAGAAGCCCACTCTCAAGAGCTAATTTGACACATCCATTTTTGGGGCGTCTGCAATTCATCATTGGACGTCCGCAGCAGACGCTTGCACTTAAATACTGGACGAGACCAGGCATCCGTTACTTAGTGTTGGGTGTCCAAAGCAGATGTTCTCAACAAAAATATGCCTCGAGGCTAGGCATTTGTGAATTCCTTAAAGTGTCACTAACTTTGGACTATACATCTTTCGTTTAGCCTCAAGTGTCCACCGGGGATGTCTTTGAAATTTACAAAAGTGCCCGAAGCTCATTTTTAATGAAAAATTAGACAAGAATAATTATTTTGTTAACAGATGATAGTTTAAGTATTGATTTGTTAATGAAATAATTTAAGACTCAATTTGCACTGATCCCATAATTTAAAATTTGGGTAAATAACAAATCAACCATCGTGGTTTATGGTCAATGATAAGTCAACCACTATGGTATTTTTTTCAACAAGTTAACCACTGACGTATGGAAAAATGACAAACCCAACATCGCTGTCATATTCTCCGTTAGCAAGTTGATGTGAGACACGTGGTGTCTCAAGACACCGCAAGACATGCGGTGTCTTGAGACTACAAAGACATACTGACTCGGTGTCTTCACAAGATGCTGCTAATACGCGTTGTCTGCAAACAATTTAATTACCATTTGCAGTGTATTAAGGCAAGACAGAAAATGCAAGCACGTAAGAGAGAACATTATTGCAGCGTTCATCGACGTCTGAGAAAAAAGACGCTGCAGCGTCTAGGAAGAAAGACGTCCAAATCTCAAGACACCACAGTTTCTTGCGGTGTCTTGATTCAAGACAATGACAGAAAAGTTGAACATCGTATTAGCGAATGTGAACTATCAACAAACTTCATGATAAGAATTATTATATTTAATTACTATTTAGTCCTTTTCAAAGTGTTTTTCTAAATATATTAAGAATAGTTAATAAAATCTCATTTTATAGAAATACCACAAATCTAAAAACTTCAAGCGAGTAGATGGGGACAACAATTTATATTGTTCCATAACAAGTGAGAAGGATGTATACCTTATGACATGTACTAGGGTCTTGAAGCAATTAGAGAAAACACTTGATGGCCACATGCTGGCAGTGGTTGGATGAGTGGGAAATATTATAAAGAGATTCGATAATAGCAAAGTATATACTATGAATTTGGGCTTGCATATCCAAGGAAGGAATTTGGGTTTGAGGGCCAAGCAATTGATAAGCTGCACAGACCAACACTACAACTGGTTAGCCCATTCCTCCACCTTTCTCGACTCCATTCCAGCACCCACCCCCCTTCCTCGAGTAAGAATCGCATTGCTAAGTAAGCCTGCGATCGACAAACTGGTAAATATGGGAGTGACAAGATTTCTAACGAATTCATTGCGAGGGTCCAAGAATCTCAGGATGGCTAGCCACGACTAGAAAAGTGGACGGAAATGTAGCTACATGGCCAAGAGCCCGAACAACCACTCTCTGTCAAGCCATGTTAGTCTTCCTCGAAGAAGCTCTATCAATGGAGGTATTACCCCACCTTGGACAGACCTTTCTACAAATTCTTCTATATTTATTGTATACGATCCGATTATATGAGCTGCGTAATATGGAATATATATGTTTTCATCCTGAGAAAGCCCACATTGATTCTTCAGGGTGTGTAGCCATGCGTTCAAAAATTCCCAATTTGATGAATTCAGAGGTGTTTGGATGAGCCACTACAGTGTTCCGAAGGCTGCTGATTGGAAAAACTTAGCCATCATCATGCTGAGATGGAAGTTCCCTGAAGAATTTCGGAGCATTAAAATGAAAACTATATTCAAGTCTCAAGATCTTTGGGAATTGGTAGAGAATGGATATGCTGATCTGGATGAGAAAAACCGATTGAACAAAAACTGAAAGACAACAAGACAGTATTCTTCATCCAACAAGTTGTTCATCAGACTATTTGTAGTAGATACCAATAGGAGTGGTCGTTAAAGCCCTTACACCTATCACACATATGGGCAACCAAGTCATGTGAAGAAAAACTATTAGTAAAACCAACAACAACAACCATCAAGTAGATCGTTCTCTTCCTCTCAAGGTAGTGATACTCGTAGTACCCTTGGGGAGGGATGTTGTTTGGAGAGGAAGTCATTGTCATAGTATTGGGGACAATCGAGTTTTGCTCCATAGCAGTCAACAGAAAACTGGTCGAGTTATTATGTAACATCCGATTTGTTTGTTCTCAAATTTTAGCATTGTATTGGAATGATTGGATTTTAGTGGAGTGAATATTTGGTGTCACACATGGTACATTTTTATGCTTGGAATATTTATGAGTGCAATTTATTTGTTAATTAGGTTGTTAGAGAATTAATTGGATATTTAATAAAATAAGGAAATTTAGTCTTTTAATTGAATTGAATTTAAAATTTGAGATGGGATGAAAATGTCGTCGATTTGTGTACTGTGCAAACATCTAGATCCTCAGCCGTTGGATTAAAATTTGGGGAGGAGGGAAGCCATGCTTCCAACTCCTTTCTCACTTGCTGGGAATGACTTCTCGAGGTCGTTCATGAGCTAGCCGTGATGGAGAGCTGGTTTGGCAGAGTTTGGGGAAGTGGAAATTCCATGTTCAACATCGTCTATGTTGAGGGTCATGGGGAAACCCCTATTTATGGCTACCTCAACCATTTGTCGAGGGAGTCCTCTCCTAACTTGGTGATTGAAGAAATTGTTCTTGTAACGACCCAGTTTTTTGTAAATCTTTTAAAATACGTGTCAATTTGAAATTTTTATAAAACCATTGAAATTGCTTTCAAATTAAATCAGAGTGCGACATAAACCAGACCACTACTGACCTTTTGTTAAAACTGTTATAAAATCTTTGCAGAAGCGTTATAAAATAAATCCTTGTAAAACATGGAGGAAGCGTAAATAAATCATTTGAATAAAAAAATAAACAATGAAGTACAAAGTAATAAAACTTAATGAGATTACATTCGGTTTTCATTTTACTCTTAGCCTGGCCAGCCCCGATCTCGTTAGTGCAAATCTCTCATCCCTGCTTCATTATCCATTTATTATCTGCTTATTATCTGTTTGTCATTTGTACCTACACCACGAGTAATACGTGAGCCTAATGGCTCAGTAAGGAAAAAAGGTTCTATGCTAACATCAATGCCACTCTTTAGTCCTAGTTGGAATGGGGGCCACCCAAACCAATTATTTCATTAAGTCATTTACCATTTTATTACTTTTCTTTAAATCATTCGTTCGTTCAAGCTAGATATTGAAGGACCCATATGGAATGGAATAGTCTTGGTTAGCTTCTAACCTGCTGTGTGCAGCTGGTCCCTTTCCCGACAAGAGAAAGGGGCATAGTCCAGTGCTAGGCTAGATCCGAACTACCCATCCACCCACAACTCCCTTATTCTTTTTTTTTTTGTATCTGTGTTGGGCTAAGCTAACGAACCAGAGAGGCTTTTATTATCTTACCATTTTACTCATTTTCATCATTTATCTTCACTCATGCAGGTGCGCGTACCACCCCGTGGCACTCCCTAATAGTTTCTATTAACATGATGCATGATCATACATTTTCAACCAACATGATGCATGATGCTCAATAATGTAATTGTAACAGAAATTCAATAGCACATTTAAAGTAATTGAAAACATATATAAAGAAAGTAAACAACAGTCGTATTGGAAGTAAAGCAGGTGAAATTGAAGGCATATATCTAGAGGACAACAGTCATTGAAAGCACAAAGCAATTATAATTGAAAATGCGTAACATGGAACAATTATAATATCGAATTGAAAGCAGCAAATGAACAGGATGAGATAAGAAAGTAACATACGATGAATCACAGTTAACTAAACATGCTCATTAACTAGCTAAACTAAACATGGAAACATGCTTTAAACAACAATAACGGAAACATGCTTGTAAATTGAGTTTTTCTCATTCTAGTTGATTAAGCACGCTTTTATCCTACTTAATTTTTACTTAATTTAAACACACTACAATTAGTAGTTTAGCCGTTATCCTAATTAATTACTTACTCAAGTTGATTACATGCTCAAGAAAGAGATTACAATTATCATTCTAAATGATTTAAACATGTCTTTTACTATAACTCGTTAAGCATGCTTTTAATGGATTAACATACATAACAAGTTAATTAAACATGCTTGACTAATCGGGTTTAAGTCTAGGTACTTACTAATTAATTCACTCTAGTTAATTACATGTTCAAAGTAGTAACTTAACATGCTCAACTAGTTAATTAAATTAACACGCTAAAAGATTAATTATAAATTAAATTAAACAACTAGTTAAGTCAATCATAAATACTTATGTAATAATTAACATGTTCAAGTTAATTAGCATACCTGGGTTGATTATCATACTTAAGTCTGATTATAACACCGGCTAATCAATTAACTCGTTTAAGATAACTAATTAGTTCACATGCTTGGGTCAAGTGGTTGATTAATTAAACTACGATAGATTGAATAACATGCTCAGAGAAGATTACAAGTTAAACATGCTCTTACTTAATTAATCAAACATACTATGGTTAATTAAACGTGCTTAAGGAATTGATTAATCACTGTTAATTAAAGCACTAATTAACCTAGATAATTAAACTTGGTTATACAATGGTTACACTAATTAACTGTACATATTCAGAACCATGGAAATGAAATTATGGAACAATATATGCAGAATAATATACGTATAGAACCACAAAATAACAATAGACAGTAAGTAATTAATAAAGAACAGAACAATTAAGGGGGTCTAATAGCTCATCCACACTCCTCAGTTCATCATTCTATCTCATACGTTCACTACTCTATTATCATTCGTTATCTAACAACTATCAGTAAAGAGTCTACATTATCAGCAAAGAAAATAACAACAGAATATACATAACAACAACAGATCAACCAAGGGACTATCAACCACTAATATCAACTAACAGCAGTAACAATAAGAAAATCACAGAGGACTCATGCACATTACTTGTGGTGTAGGGCCTCCAAATGCCCAAGACACTCATATTTTCTTACCTCAAAGCTTAACGCGCATTAGCATTCCACTGTTATTTTTCTTTCTCTTTTTAATACCTTCACAAATAGAAATGTCTGTCATCAATAATTATGATATATAACTTTCATTTCCTTCATATACTAACTCATCTCAACTCGAACCCTCTATAGCATATAAAGCATTCGTCTAATATCTTCCTTAACCATTTAACCCATTTAACAGGTTCTCGCAAGCAGAGAGTAGTTATGCTTTAATATGACAACATAACCATCCTTAAATCATTATTAAAGGTGCTAACTTATCAACCAGAGCTTCATGCTTCATCTAGGTCAACAAAGATGGTAGCTCAACCAAAACAGATGATCTATTTTATTCATCACAACAGAGGACATAAACCATCCTCACAAAACCAACGAGGGAAAAACAAATCCATTCACAGAGAACATATTCAGTTTACATAGAATCAACAGCAATAACAAAAACAACATACCAAAACAGATCATAAAGCAGTTTCAGCACAGTACAATGACTAGTAGGGTATATTCCATCTAACAACTCATGCAACAGGGCATAAACCCATCACAACAAGATAAATCCAAAGCAACAATAGAGCACATAATTAAGCTATCTTCACAGAACCATGGCAAATTAACAAAAACTAATATGAAATTACTCATAGTAGTAAACATTCAACAACTAGTTGACAATATAAATCCAACATGTTATCTTCATCCTTAACCCATAAAACAAAGGATGAAATTCTCATACTAGGAGACCCGAGGGCCATAAGTAGCTCCAAGCCATGCCAAACTATTTACAGCAGCCAACCTGAGCTGGAAACCGAGTTCAACAGCAACAACCTTCCCAAAACCAGCCTTCAGTAGACACCAGGACACCTGAGAGTCCCTCACTTAGCTAGCCTTCTCCTTATCCTCATCTCTGTATATCAACGTAGAAGGGGGGACAATCTTTGTGTCACTACCCAGAAGAAAAGGGCATGCCCGACCATCTCTCCACCTTTTTAGAGGATGTTCCCCATGAGAAGCCAACCTGCTACCCAAACCTAGCAACCCGACCCGTCCGCTTGCCCATTGACCCGAGGTCATCTCCCCTCTATTGAGGATCTCGCCGACCCTTCCAACATCTTCACCGTGCACCAGACACTGACGCACCACCAATGACCCACAAACCACGCCACTGGATCCCAAAATCGCGACCTGAAGCCGTGCAGAGAGCTTGCAGTCGCGACCCGCGATGCCCGCCGTAAAGAAGTTTCTCCAAACGCATCCTGAGCTTGCTGTCGATGTCTCTGTCTCCCCCTTCGTCATCGTCACTCACCCGTTTCCCGATCGCCTCTCGCTCTCTCCTCGGATCTCAGCTCTCTTCCCTGTCGCTCGATTTGTTCGTGCCCCTTCACGAAGAATGGCTTTTAGCCATTCTTCTTTAACATTTCAACCGGTTTACTTAGTGAACCGGTTCCAGTGGTGTGAACTGGTTCGGCAGAACCCGTTCATGTCCTCTCATATCCCCTCTTAATTTTTCTTTAACCCCATTTAATCAATTTACTCCCTTTTTCATTTTAAATCCCTAATATCTAATTTTAAATCTTAATATTCTCCTTTCTCATTTTGTCAAATGGCCGAAGGCTACACGAAATGAGAAGTGCTTAACCGATCCCTTAATAGAACCGGTTCTCCCCACTTATAAATATTAATCCCAATGAATCACATACATTATGATTTAATTTAGTTAACCCCCATTTAATCACATATATTATAATTTAATGAATTGAATTAATATATTTTAATTACACTAATTTCCATAAATTATAATCTAATGAATATGTCATTGGTAATACCTGATAATCATCCAATTAATCTAAAATCCCTAGATTATGCTCCAATTATATTTATTAAATTCTGATAAATAGTTGGGGCATTACAGTTCTCCTCGAGCAAACTTTTGGGAATCAGAGGGAAATAGAGTGATCGATTGTTTAAGATTTCTACGACAGCATTTGTCACAACCCGAACATTTAAATTCTACAACAACAACTGTCATTTAAATTCTTAAACACCATGTTTTAAATTAATTCCGAACATTAAGATTTCTATAGCAGCAACTGTTATTTAAATTCTTAAACACCATGTTTTAAATTACTTTCGCTTAAACATTAATTTACAGTAATTGTTTTCAAGTAAATAAAAGAATTTTTTTTGCTAAAAATGAAATCAAGAAAATGGTTTTATAATGTGGGGTGTTACATCTAGCTTAACCCTTAAACAATTAGAATTTAAAAAAAGCATTCTCCCTTTCTAAACGTGGATTTGAATTCAGGTTTATACCAATCTTTTTTAGAAATTTTCTTTTTGGACAGGGCACAGAACTAGCGGGATGCGTGTGCTGATGGGGCATGGTGATAGAATTTGGGCTTTAGGGACATCCCTTAGCTCTGAGTGGAATGTCTGTTGGCGCTGGTCGGTGAAAGGGACATTTGTTATAGTGAAACAGACATCCGATATAGTGATTTTGGTGTCCGTCATACTAAAATAAACGTCTGTTGGTCAGCTGGTATGTCAAAGGGACGTCTGTTAGAAAAGAACGTTCGATATAGTTATGTTGGTGTCCATTAAGCTGACATGGACGTCCTTTTGCTGGAAACAGCATCCGTTGCTGTGAGAACGGCGAGAATGATGTCTATTATAATGAAATGGACGTCCTTTATGGTGTAAACGGTGTCCAATAGTGAAAAATGGAGAAGAAGGACATCTGAAGTTGTAAAATGGACGTCCATCACAAGGCATTCTTTGACTAAAAAATGATCATTTTGCATTCTCGGACTTGGTAGCTTTCCTAGATCATATCATTCCCCCTTTCTTTGAGAAGATTCATCCTCGAATCGCCTACACCATACAAAGATAAGTCAATAGTATTTAAAGAAGCACTTATCTTACCATATTTGCTTGGTAGCAAAACTTTATATATGTCATCATTGATGTGGTCCAAGTCTTGGAATGGACTAGCTCCTTGTGCTTGAAACTTCCTAACAAATTTGACCTTTTCATTTCCATCAAGATAAGCAAACTTATTAGTAGATAAAAGTAAAAAATCTAATGGAAATCAAAGAGTAAATCCATAATTAGTTTCAAATGATGAATAAGATATGATAAAATGAACAATTTTTCTATACATAAACTCATAATGCATTAATCACTTCATCAAATTAGCATAGAATGGAGGTTCTCTTAAATTATTGAAAATTAAATTCAAGTACCTACCATGTATTTCTACAATTTTTCCATAAACAATTTTAATCACACAATTCATCATTCTTATAAGAATATTAGAAATATAAATTATTAAACATGGTATAATCGACCACTCATATAATGAAAGTAACCACTCATAGAATCCATGCTTACGTCTAGACACAATTTTCCAATATCCATCCATTAAATCAAACTTACAAATTATGTTTACTCCATATAGTTCATCTAATGTCTTAAAGACACCAAATATCAATTCATAAAAATAATACTTAGGAAGAAACCATATGTTTTCCTCGAATAGATTTCCTTTATGTCCATAAAAATCAACACATGCATTATCTTCACAACTAATCCATAATCTCTCAACTTCCTAAGTCTTTATCATGTAATTTCTCAATATATTCAGACCTTAATAAGTCAATTTGAAGAGTGGATACATACCTTTTTTACAAAGGGTTGGTTATCACAATGTCCTTACCTTTGCAGCATATGAACACATGTTAATGTACTCCTTTCATGAATGTTAAATCCTCCTTATTGACGTGATTGCCTTTGGTAACTCCTTCGTATGCATTTCTTTATAACCTTGCAAAATAAGTAAAAAATCCACTAAAAAAATATTAGCTCATGACAGGAGAAAAGAATATTTTGGTGTAAAAGTGAAAACGCCTCACTACTTGTCTCACTCTCTTTAAACACTCCAATTCCTATTTTTTCTTTTTCTCCCTCGGATTTTACCTCCTCTCCCACTATTTTTTTCTCCTTCTCTCTCTTTGATTTTATCTTCTCATCCCCATATTTCTTTTCTTCCTCGTTGCCTTTTTTTTTTCTCACTTTTTTATTGGCTTCTCTCTCTTTGGCTCTTTTATCTCATTTTTCACTTTTGCTTTTTTCCTTTTCATTTCTTTTTATTTCTTCCACTTCCAAATTCTTTTCAACTACTCCAAAATCATATTTTTCTTCACTTGCATTTGATTTGGCACAATTTTGAGACTCTTTGGCAATATTTTCTTGATCTATGTTGGCTTCCTCGACTTGCATATTTAAAGTTTTCTTTGCGACCAACAAACTTTCTTTTATTGTGTCTTCCACTTCCATAGTGGTAGGTTCCTCAAGTGGTGACATTGCATTGTTACTTACACTTTTTACATCTTCAAATTTGGACTCTTCCTCTTATGTACTTATTTCAATGGATTGCTCCACTTTATTACACTCTTTTTCCATGGGTTCACTAACATCTTTTCTTTCCTCAATCTTTCTCTTTTTAGTCATCTTGTCTTCTTGGTTGAAGCCACTTTCTTGCTTTACTTCTTTCAGATCATCATTCCCATCTTTAGAACTCAATGTTGTCGTGGCTATTAGTTCATTCTTCAAATAAGATTCATAAAGTTCCTCAAAATACAATTGTGATTTCTGACTTAATTCCCTCCAATAGTGTAAAGGAACAAATTTCTGCCTCATGATGTTCTTCATGTTTTCCCAAGTTCAAATTGGTAAGTATCCATATCGCTTTTAATCCCTTAATAATTATGTCCACCAAACGTTTAGTGGATCCCTTAATAATTATGTCCACTTTTCCAAGGGGAAAGCGACCAAAAAACATATGAAGATTGAGAGTTAAAAGTGGATCTTATTTTCTGGATCACTTTTGATCGAAGGATCAAACTTTTTGATACAAGAAGAGAAAGCAAATACGTTTTTTTTTAGATTTTTGATAGTTGATCGTAAGGATCAATAAAAGATAGAAATTGATCAAGAAAATTTGAAGATAGCACCTAACGATCGAGCCAACACTCTGATACCAACTGATGCAAACCTAGGGTATACGAACCCTATACCCAACAAGTTACACAGAAAAATAACAGATCGTCTCACAAAACAAGGTCAAAGAGGTGGAATTATGACCCTAGCAATACTTGTCGACTAGAACTAGAGTATTCCGAAGAGGAGCTTGACTTTAACAAAACTTATTGGTTGAACCAAAGCTATTAAAAGGTTTAAATTTTGAAGAATCCACTTGAATAGATCAAGTTCTTCGCAAAGAATTCAAAAAGAAGGGAATCCTCCCAAACAAGCAAAATGCTCAAAATTCAGCAAAAGGTTTTTTGTAATGTGTCCTAGGTGCTTTTATATGCTAAAACTAATCCTAACAAAATAAGATCTATTCTTAAAATAAATAGAATAAAATAAATTCAAACAAAATTTAAAATAACTTAAATTATCTTGAAAAGCTGGTGGATGTGCGCGCAAGGGCCTGCTAGTTGCGCGGAGGGCTGCTGGGCCAGCACAGATGGGCCACTGGGCACACAGGGTTGCTGACTGTATGAACTGAGGTGCGTTGTCATTCAGATAGGGGCACGAACATAACGGGACTCATGTGCTGATGAGGCACAGTGACAGAATATGGGATTCGGGGACGTCCCTTATTGCTGAGTGGAATGTCCATTGGTGCTGGTTGGTGAAAGGGACGTCCATTATGGTGAAACAAACGTCCGATATAGTGATTCTAGTGTCTGTCACGTTGAAATGAAAGTCCGTTGGTGAGCTGGTTGGTAAAAATGTTGTTCATTATAGTGAAACAGACATCCTTTATGGTGTAAATGGCATCCAATACTTAAAAATGGAGAAAAAGGATGTCCATTGCGGTGAGAACGGCGAGAATGACATCCATTCTAATGAAACAGACGTTCTTTATGGTGTAAATGGCATCCGATACTAAAAAATGGAGAAATGGGACGTCCAAAGTTGTAAAATGGACATCTGTCACGAGGCATTCTTTGACTAAAAATGATCCTTTTGCATTCTCAGACTTGGTAGCTTTTCCGGAGCACATCAAAAGTCCTTCAGCAGCAATATCCTTTTGTCTGGACTCTATCCCTTGAGATTTAAGAGAAACAAGGATTTCTTCTAAGGTCATGACTCTCTTCCATGTTTCATAGTTTCAACAAATTGGTGAAAGATTACATAAGAGAGTTGAGGATAATATTATGATAACAACTACGTCAACCTCCTCAACTTCAACACTAATATTTTCTAAGTCCATGATGATTTATTGAAGTCATCAAGATACTGAGGTATACTTCTGTCATTCTCCATCTTAAAGCCAAATATTTTACTTTAAAGACAGATGAGATTGGTAAGGGGCTTGGTCATATAAATGGATTCAAATTTAAGGCACAGTCTTATAGCAAAAGATAGGTTTTGAACATATCTAAGGACTCTATCACCTAGATGTTGAGGATGAGACTTTTATCTTTCCCTAATATGACCCTGAAAACTTCATTTGGAGGAGGATGAGTACATCCTCTTTGTCAAAAACCGAAGTCAGAAAAATCCTCAAATTGTTTAAGCTTCATCTTAGACATGAGAGACAAAATCAGCAGTAGACAAGAATAGAGAAGGGCAATGCCAAGTAGAACTTCATGCAGGAAGAAAAGAGAACAACCTAATCAGACATAGACAAGAAAAAAGAAAGAAAAAAGAAAAACAAAATCTCAAACACAGACAACCTGCCTCTGATACCTATTTGTAACTGAAAGATTCTCGATCAATGATAATTCATTGTCAGGCAAAATATTCACCTATGATACAAAATTATTTAGTTCTCTTCAATTTCTTTACAATTACGTGCTATTGAATTTGTCAAGATTGTAGGCCAATCGAGGAGTCAAAATTATAACTTGGTCTATTTTGGACGGCACTCTTTGGTTGGGTTAGATTGGTGTTTTGGTTGGTAATCCTTGTCAGAGTTCATCTTCCTTACCCATAATCATATCTTCTTCTCTCTGCTTGGTGTGAGCTGGTTAAGTCTGGGTTAAAAAGCTTCCTCTTGCTTGGTTTGCTTGTTACATGGCTTCTCTAACCTTTTGTATTTCGCTTGAGGAAAGATCACTGTCACTGGTAATTCATCCACGTATGTTTAGGGAACTTATCTGGGATTGCAATACGATTTAAGGCCCTGTAGTCAATGCAAAATCTCCATGTGCCTTTCTTTTAACAAATAAAATCGGAGATGAGTAAGGACTGATGTTTGGTCATATTAGGGAAAATGACAAATCAACCATCGTGGTTTGCGATCAATGACAAGTCAACCATTGTGGTATATTTTCTAACAAGTTAAAAACTGACGTATGGAAAAATGACAAAGCCAATATCGCTGTGACGGTATCTAGCTTGGAGGCCATGCCTGGACGCTGCGGCGTCAAGGCATATTAAGCCTGGAAGCCACGGCGTCTAGGCACTTTATATGCGTGGATGCAGCGGCGTCCAGGCACCTCATGCCTGGACGCTGTGGTGTCTAGGCACGTCGCGTCCAGACAAATGAAGGCTTGGACGCCGCGGCGTCTGACCTTTCTTCTAGCGTTGACGGCGCAACGTCTTTGCAACTCTCTATTTTTCAAATATGGCTATTTTTCATGGTTACTTCGAAGTCTGTACGCATATGTTTTACGAATCTAATGTTTTTATTAGATTTTTGACCTCTTCACCTTCAAATGACCATAACTTTCGCTACAAGTATCATAATTGATCGCAAAAGGTATCAAATCGAAGTTCTCTCAGAGCTTTATGATTTGTCATCGGGTTTACCCCATGACCCCCTTTTCTTGGACCTAAAATCAATCGTTTAAGACCTTAAATTTGCGATAAAAAATTGATCAAAAATGTTATCAACAATTTGCGATCAAATTTGCAGAGGACATTCTGATGGCCTCCTTATGGCCAGACGCCAGCATCTGGCCTTCCTTCTGGCTTTGACGCTGCAGCGTCTGGCCTTTCTTCTAACCAGACACCACGGCTCCAAATCAATTTGTTAACGGCAAACGGACAGCGATGTTAGATTTGTCATTTTCCCATACGTCAGTGGTTAACTTGTTAGAAAATAAACCACAGTGGTTGACTTGTCATTGACCACAAACTCCGATGGTTGATTTGTCATTTTCCTGTCATATTATTTCACCGGCGGCCTTCATCTCTTTAATTGCTGCATTTTAATCATTGAAGAAGTATATCCGTAAACTCCTGCCGTCTATTTCTTATTTCTGGTGTACTTATTTCTTCTGCTATCTGTTTTCTGTTTCATCATTGTTTTCGAGGTCATTATTCCCATTGTCATCTTCATTTTCCAACAGCAGAACAAAAAGTTTGGGTTTACATCTATGGCTTTTTGTAAACTTTTCATCCCAACTATAGCTCAATCTTTTTTCTCTTTTTTCTAATATTTCTGCAGATGCTATTCTTTAATGGTTGTTGATAACTGTTTCTAAAAGATGAATTATTATCTCCTCTATCATTTTGTTTATCCTCCATTAACTTTCACAAATTTATAGCTTGATGTATTTTGGTTGTAAGGTTTATACCTTTCTTCTGATATTGTGTTTTAGTCCCCCATGCAAAACAAATTTGCAGAAATGATGTAGGTACACCCATTGTTTGACTGGCCCAAGCTTCAAAACGATTATGATATTCTAGCACAGTTGAGGTTTGAGTCAATTTTGATAGTTCACCTTACAAATCTCGTTATTTCAGATGGGTCATTTTTTATAGTTCACCCTGCAAATCTATTTATTTGGAACTTTTTTCTTATTTACTGTTTTACCAATATGTGTTGGCTATTTAATTTAGGATTAGAGTTTTTGGAAGACAATTGAGTTTTGATTATTAAAGTGAGATTAAAGATGTCTCTTTAGTGGATTCTTGAGGTTTGTCTCTCGGATTGTTACCTTATCATTCAAGAGTGGTGACTTTGATTGTGGCGGTTTAGTGGAATCTCCGTTCAATGTTTTACGAGTTAGAACGAGTGCGAGTTTCCCATCTTTCTACCATTTTTTATATTTCTTTCTTTTATTTTCTTTATTTCATTGTTTCTTCACATTGGAATGTGGAGTTATTAAATCTTCAAAACTATTAAGTTTGAGAGTTTTCCTTGTTGTAAATCACTTTGGAGTAGAAAGCTATAATTTTTTGCAATTTTTTATTGACCTAGACCGTTTTGACCATATTTTGATCATCCCTTAGGATTTTCTCCCAAAATTTGACAGGGTTTTTCATCACTCATCTCTTGAAGTTGTGTCAAAAATTTGCTTTGAAATTTGTTCATTAGATTGTTTTTGTTGCAGTCAAAGTTTTCCCGAATACTTTTTGAAACTCCAAACTGTGGGCATTCACAACGTTTTTGAACCCTATCATTGGCATGTCATTGGTATCAGAGCCTATTTCAATTTTACTAGCTCTATACTTTTGAGTTCTTTTTTATTCTACATAATGACTAGAAGTCGTAGTTATGTTGTAGATTACATTAAGGAATAGGAAGACTTAAAGATTTCCATTTTGCATTTTAGAGGATCTGAATGCAAAGATGATTTATATCAAATGGGAAGAAAATTTTGATGAGATTTTTCATGGTTTCCATTATCCAAATAAGCTTAGAGTGATGCTAGCCTCACCAGGACTCAAGGGACAAGCTTCATCGTGCCGGAGAAACCTTAATATAGAAAGAAAACAAGATGGAGATGAAGCTATAAACACTTGAGACATGATTAAAAGATTCATGATAATGAGGTGTGCCCCAAAATATTTCAAGCTATTTTTGTCTTTGCAACCATCAAGAAACTATGAAAAGGGATCATCCAAGTCCTTCAAAAATAATTTTTCTTCTAGTGAGCCAAGTTTCTTTGATTCTCATTCAAGGTAGATGAAGAAATGGAGTGGAGTCACTCCCACCCAAAGTTAACAAACTCAAATCAATGACATATTAGCCATGTTGCAAAATTTATCTTAACAACTTAATAACATTGGCATTAGAAAAACCATATTCTAAAAACTCTACACTTTTGCCTACTCTTAGTCGATTCAAGGTAGTTAAAGAGCCATTAATAGCAGAGGAGCAATTTGAAGAGGATATACTCCCTCAAGAAGGGTCATTACCTATGTTGGGATCTCAAATTGAGGAAGAAGATTGTATAAAAGAAGAATGCTATGAAGATGCACTCTTAGTGGGTGAAAATGATTTCTTGGCACAAAGTAATGAAGAAGAAGATCGTGAGAGAATGTTGCTTTACTAAATTCGATAGTGAATTTGGGATTCATAAACTCAATTGTAACGCCCCAATTTGTAAACTCTAAAATTTTTCCCTAAATAGATTTACAAAATTAGGTTAATTTGGTCGTTATAAACCCTGAATTACAAAACCTAGTCAATTTTTTTTAAATAGTAAAACCAATATTTAAGGCGGAAGCATTTAAGAAACAGTTATGATTATTAGTAAAATAATTTAAATCTATTTATTAAGATTCATCCTAATCAATTCTATCCCGTTAAATAAATATTGTATAAAACAATAATAAATACGAGACATCTATTTGAAGCTTTATTAATTAAAATAGAATTTATTTAATATCCAAACACAACCGAAATTTATTCAATTAAATTTAAAACGCTAATGGAGTTTATTTTAAAACAATAATATGACTAAAATTTACTCTTCTATTTCGTCGTTGAAATTCTCATTGTCTCCCTCTGTATACTCTTCTACTGCGGGAAAATCCTCAATCAGCCCAAAATCATCTTCTGTTAAAAATTCACCTACATCACAAAAATAAAATAAGTGAGATAAACTTAGTAAGCAAAAATACGTGCATAAATGTTTAATTTCATACATTACCAAGTTTTTTTTATACTTAAAGTTACATACTGGTTGAAATTCTTTTTCTAGCCCTACCAAGTTTCAATCTTTTATTAGCTATCACAAGGTTTCATGCGTTAAGACTTTCATCAGCATCTCAAAATTTTCTACCAAGCTTCAGGCTTTCATTAGCCATCGCAAGCTTTAATGCGTTTATGCTTTCATTAGCCATCTCAAAATTTTCTACCAAGCTTCAGGATCTCATTAGCCATCGCAAGGTTTCATGCGTTTAGGGTTTCATTAGACATCTCAAGATTTTTCGTTAATTCTATCAGATTCATACGCATACAAGATGACTATAATTTTTATCTTTATTTATATCGTGTGTCAATGACTAACCATGCATGCTATAATAAAATATACAATTTTAATAAAAATAAATAAAGAAAATACTATATGTCTTGTGATGTAAGACCTATAGCCAAAAACGTTGTAAGTGTTTCACTTACCTGGATTCCGAGAGAATAAGGAATTAGGGTATTTCTCAATCTTTGAATAATTAACCGCTAAAATTCTCAATTGTGTCCAAGACGGATTTGGGTCAGGTCGGTCAATAAACTGGACCAGTTTGGTTTGGCTGGGCTAGATCGGTTTGGTTCGCTGGCTAGATTGTGTTCGGTTCGGTTAGCTAGACTGGGTTCAATCCGGTTCACTTAAATTGGACCGGTTCTATTGGTTTCTTCTGACCGAGCCCTTTCTTCTTCTTCTTTTTCTTCGACCTTTGTCCTTCAGGCACCACCGATGGAGCTCCTATCTGTTTCATGACGAGAGAGCTTCTCTCTCTCATTGGTTGCCGCCGGTTGCTGCAGTGGGAGAGGTGTCGTCGCGATGGATGTCTCGGCTGGAGGGGAGTTGCTTCGGGAGGGATTTCTTCATGGCAAAGGTAAGTTTCTCCAGAGAGCTTTGAGTTTTCTTAGATTTTGTGTGAGTTCTTAGCTCGGTGAGACCCTCAATTTATAGGGGAAGGTCTCACCATTTTCCTTTGAAGGAGTGTTATGAATATGCCCGTTCTTGAGGCCAGATTCATTGACAGAGAAGGAAATGTTGAAGATTTTCCTAATATGGATTGATTCCGCGTAGCACATTAGTAAACTAATTAAATTTAGGGTTTCGATTGAACTAGATTAGGGAAAAGAGTTATTAGGATAGATTTGATTTTGGAAAATTTCTAAATAATTGCCAATTGTGTGTATCAAAATTGGAAGCAAAGTAATTAGGGTTTTGATTTTGGAAAGATGTTGCGAATTTGGGGAATTAATAATTTGATATGTTACAATCCTCCCTCCTTAAAAAGAATTTCATCCTCGAAATTTAAAGTGTCTTAAAATTCAAAATATATACTTACCTCTATGTTATTTAATTAACTACAACACCAGACATTTCTTAAAGTTAATAGTCTTTAACTAAAGCTCAAGTTCTAAAATTTTTTAGCAATGTTATTCTAAACTTAATAGTGAATTATAAAATTCATAATTAAATGTCTTACATTTAATTATAATATATCTTCAAAAGTTTTAATTGTGATCAAATCTCTATGGCTCTTTGAACAATAATCATTATGCTCTTAAATGTAATTCTTATATTTATACTTATGTTATTCGAATTCGATAATAGTTCTAATAATTAAGTCTCCTCTCTAATTTCATCATAAGAAAGTTAATCTTGACATTCATTCTTATTTATTAAATGTTTTTCTTATATTAATTATCATTATTCTTGCTCGCTCGAAATGAAAAATCTTCAATTTACTAAGTTATGTACTATTATGCTTATGTTGTGCTACTCTGATTTATTTCTCTTGATGAAATTCAATTTTTTTTTAATTTCTCGTTAAGTTTTTCAATTCTATTTATCAAATAATATTTACATTCGTATTTATTGCTAAACCTCTATTTTGAATATATTAATATCCACTTAGTTATCCTTTAATGTTTGTTTCTCCTTAATTGTATATGTAATCGACTAATACATCAATTCCTTAAATTATCAATTCTTTGATATTATTAAAATTAACACTAACTTTTGAACTAATTCTACGTATCGCTATATGATATTAATATCTTGGTAACTAAACATTCATTACTAAATTTTATAATTAAATCCTAGAACTTAACTTAATGAACTAGATCCTCAAAATTTTAATTTTTACTTAAAATACTTCAATTCATTTTTATTAACAAAATTCTGGAAATTTAATGTGTGTCTATATTTATTTCGAATCAAATCTAATCTTATATTTACTTAATCAATAATTGTCCTAATTTTGTAATTGAATACAAATTTGTATTTAAGTGTCTTTATTTTGTTTTGATTAATTATAGTTTCAAAATTTAATAATCTATATCCTCAATGAATGAATGATCATTCTAACTACATATTTGAATGTAAATCTTATATCTAATCTCATTGTCTTCAATAGGATCAAATATAATCTTAATATTTAGAAAATTTTCAATATATAATCTTTATGTTTTTCCCAAACAATTATTGATCAATCCCTCTAAAATTTGAACTTCATATTTAAATTTTGTTTTAACTAACTACTATCCTTAAAATTTTAATAAATAAGTCTAGTTTCATAATTCATAAAAAAAAATGTTTATTCCAAATTGAGTATTTAAATATAAATTTTATGCTTAAAAACCTCAATTGAATTTTGATCAATTTATTCTCAAAATTTAATTATTCATGAAAAAAATAATATAACCCTCATGTTTATAGGAACAATGATATTTCTATATCATATAGTTCATTCTAATGAACTTCGTATTTAAATTTCTAAGTAAAGATCTTGACTTTACTTGATATATTATGTCCTCAAGATTTACTAAGTTATTATCTATGATCTCATTTTATGGTTCCTCTAACAATTATTATTTTAAACTATACTCTTATAGACATAATTCATACTTAGGTTCCTCAATTTTACTTTAATCAATTAAAAAACGAAAATTTTCAAAGTTGTCTATTATAATTCAACATCTATGACTTATCAAGTAATAATCAATCTAAATTCTCAATTTGCTTAATTATATTTCCCAAAAATTTTTAATAGCTACTCCCCAAATTTTATATATTTCTCAATACTAAATATTTCAAAAGTAAAAATTCATATATTAAGTTATTGATTTCATTTTAACTATAACCTAGAAATTTGTCAAACATAGTCCAATATTGATATTTTCTTAAAAATTTTCTTAGACTAAACATTCTAATACATCTTTCATTCTAAGATCGCCAACATTTATACTCTCACTCATTAACTATATCCTCAATCCATACTTAATATCAACATTTTCCCAACTCATCGTCATTATAAATTTTCATTTCACCTAAATTTCTTTCTTAATGTTTTATTTGCTAAATGTTATATCCCTTTTTCTTAAAATATACTTTTTAATTTAAGATCTATAATAATCAACTTTATCATGATTCCACATAGCCCTAAATTAAAATCTATCCTCATTTCTAATCGCTCAAGTTATTGAATACATATATAATCAATTAACTCCTTAAGATATAATAATTGAATTCTTAAACTAAATCGCAATTATATCATCTTTTGTTTAAGCCTATATCATTAACTTCTCATTGACCAACTATGTACAATTGATAATTTTGCAAGTTATATCCTTACTAAATCTTCAAATAAAATGCTTATATTCAATTCATTATTGTAAACAATTATTTTCCTTCAAACCTAGCTCTTAAAACCATAGAATTATTTATTGTTGTATCTAAAATTCTCGACTAAAATCTTGATATTACACTATTTTTTATTGTTAGAGAATCATTAAGTTGTGAATTTGTATATCGAAAATTCAAATCATCTTCATGATAATAATAATGATTTATTATTGTTATTATAATTTTTATAAGCTCTTATATCCAAAATGTTTAAGTTTAAGTATTTTTAAAGGATCTCCTAAATTCTAACACTAATATTTGAGCCTAAGGTGATATACTTTAGATTTGGCGTGATTGAATGCTTTATCAAATTAGGTTCATAACTGCTTCTTATGCGCTTTTATGCTTTGTTTAGTTTTTATTATTTATTATTTATTTATTTATTTTATATATTAATTATATTATTATTATTTTTTATTTTATTTTATTTTTTTTAAAGGAGTTTGTTGATCGGGGTAAGTCTTTTAATTAATAATTATTATTTTAGGTTTCGCCGTAGATCCACGTCACAAGGATAACTTTAAAATAAAAACAACTTTTACAATATGCGACTTAGAATAATTTGAAAATACTGTAAATAAATAAAGTATATACTAAATTCCCAAATCTTTCTAAAATTGTATCAAAACATGTATAAAAAGAATAAAATGAAATTTCGAAAGGAAATACTTATTTGCTGATCGATGATCTTTTCTGATGTAGATGAACATACAGATAGTTTACAGAATCTTATAAACCTAGAGCTCTGATACTAATTTGTAACGCTCCAATTTATATTTTTCCTCAATTTGTACTCCCTAAAATTTTTCCCTAAATTGATTTACAAAATTAGGTTAATTTGGTTGTTATAAACCTTGAATTGCAAAACTTAGTCAATTTTTTAATAGTAAAACCAATATTTAAGGCGGAAGCATTTAAGAAAACAGTTATGATTATTAGTAAAATAATTTAAATCTATTTATTAGGATTCATCCTAATCAATTCTATCCCGTTAAATAAATATTGTATAAAACAATAATAAATACAAGACATCTATTTAAAACTTTATTAATTAAAACTGAATTTATTTAATATTCAAACACAGCCGAAATTTATTCAATTAAATTTAAAACACGAATAGAGTTTATTTTAAAACAATAATATGACTAAAATGTACTCTTCTATTTCGTCGTTGAAATTCCCAATGTCTCCCTCTGTATGCTCTTCTACTTTAGGAAAATCCTCGATCAGCCCAAAACCATCTTCTGTTAAAAATTCACCTACATCACAAAACTAAAACAAGTGAGATAAACTTAGTAAGCAAAAATACGTGCATAAATGTTTAATTTCATACATTACCAAGTTTTTTTATACTTAAAGTTACATACTGGTTAGAATTCATTTTCCAGCCCTACCAAGTTTCAATTTTTCATTAGCTATCACAAAATTTCATGCGTTAAGACTTTCATTAGCATTTCAAAATTTTCTATCAAGCTTCAGGCTTTCATTAGCCATTGCAAGCTTTCATGCGTTAAGGCTTTCATTAGCCATCTCAAAATTTTCTACCAAACTTTAGGATCTCATTGGCCATCGCAAGGTTTCATGTGTTCGGGCTTTCATTAGCCATTTCAAGATTTTTCATCAATTCCATCTGATTCATACGCATACAAGATGACCTATAATTTTTATCTTTATTTATATCGTGTGTAAATGACTAACCATGCATGCCATAATAAAGTATACAACTT
Organism: Begonia loranthoides; assembly: GCA_022433065.1. Classification (NCBI taxonomy): domain Eukaryota; kingdom Viridiplantae; phylum Streptophyta; class Magnoliopsida; order Cucurbitales; family Begoniaceae; genus Begonia; species Begonia loranthoides. The sequence goes on along the minus strand of CM039473.1, from coordinate 4,125,664 downwards.
TAATAAAAATAAATAAAGAAAATACTATATGCCTTGTCATGTAGGGCCTATGGCCAAAACGTTGTAAGTGTTTCACTTATCTGGATTCCGAGAGAATAAGGAATTATGGTATTTTCGAATCTTCGAATAAATAGCCATTAAAATTCTCAATTGGGTCGAAGACGGATTTGTGTCAGGTCGGGTCGATAAACTGAACCTGTTCGGTTTAGCTGGGCTGGATTGATTCTATTCGTTGGCTAGACTGGGTTGGTTCGATTGTCTAGACTGGGTTCAGTCCGGTTCACTTAAATTGGACCGTTTCTATTGGTTTCTTCTGACCGAGCCCTTTCTTATTCTTCTTTTTCTTCGACCTTCGTCCTTCGGGCACCACCGACAGAGATCCTCTCTGTTTCACGACGAGAGAGCTTCTCTCTCTCGTTGGTTGCCGTCGGTCGCTGCGGTGGGAGAGGTGTCGTCGCGATGGATGTCTCGGCTGGAGGGGAGTTGCTTCGAGAGGGATTTCTTCGCGGCAAAGGTAAGTTTCTCCAGAGAGCTTTGAGTTTTCTTCGATTTTGTGTGAGTTCTTAAATCGGTGAGACCCTCAATTTATAGGGGAAGGTCTCACCATTTTCCTTTGAAGGAGTGTCATGAATTTGCCCGTTCTAGAGGCCAGATTCGTTGACAGAGAAGGAAATGTTGAAGATTTTCCTGATATGGATCGATTCCGCGTAGCACATTAGGAACTAAATAAATTTAGGGTTTCGGTTAAACTAGATTAGGGAAAAGAGTTATTAGGATAGATTTGATTTTGGAAAATTTCTAAATAATCGCCAATCCGTGTATCAAAATTGGAAGCAATGTAATTAGGGTTTTGATTTTGGAAAGATGCTGCAAATTTGGGGAATTAATCATTTGATACATTACAATAATTGTGGCATCTTGCCCTGCGAAGGCCAAGAAAAGCCTAGGTGTGGGTCCGACCCATATCAGGGGGGCACAATCACAGATCACTTGGGAGAGTAGAAAATGCATGGTTTATAAGCAAAGATCCCCTCCCTACCTAATACAACGCATTTTGGGATAACTCAAAGAACAAAACCGTGTAGGCTTCATGCCAAAGCGGACAATATTGTAATTGGAGCACCGGGGGACGTTAAAAATGGTATCAGAGTGAAATTTCAACCAGAGGTGTGGCCGACGAGGATATCGGGTCCCCAAAGGGGAGAGATTGTGGCTTCCTACTCTGTGAAGGCTAGGAAAGACCCAGGTGTGGGTCCGACCCATATCAGGGGGGCACAATCCTACATCGCTTGGTAGAGTAGAAAATGCATGGTTTATAAGCATGGATCTTCTTCCTACCTAGTACAACACGTTTTAGGCTAATCCCAAGAACAAAACCGTGCGAGTTTCGGCCCAAAGCGGACAATATTGTACTTGGAGCACCAGGGGACGTTACATCAACTTTGCACATTCTTATGAAAATGGAGAATGAGTTACACATTATGCCTGAAGTAATGTCAAGAAAAGAGACTTTAGTTTTGTAGAGACTTCAAAAAGAGATTGAAGAACATAAATGACAACCAAAGAATGACAAAATTTAAAGCAACTTGTTAGTATCTTTCCAGATGGCTTTCTGAAAGGTTTCCCCTAGTCGGTAGAATCTAGTGATAGATTCTTAGAAGACCGTCTTGGTGAACCACAAAAAATTTGTGGGGTTTAAGCACTCTTTGTGACACAAAAAAAAAAAAAAAATTTCAAATCAATCCAAAAGTTATACAATATCTGTCACACTAAGTTTCTAATTTCTTGGCATCACAATTTTCATCTATCGCACAAATGAAGAGAGCCTCGAATTTGAGGTCAAATCCTTCTTAACCTTGGGAGGAGGATGTGCCATAGGCCCTGCCATAGCCCATTATTTTTTTTTGCATTTTATTTAATTTTAATTGTTTATTTAGAACTTTTGACCTATTTTATAGTTTTGCCATTACGTATTGGCTATTTAGTCTAGAGTTAGGGTCTTTGGAAGGAAATTGAGTTTTGATCATTGAATAAAGATTAAAGATTCTCTCTAGTGTATTATTGAGGTTTGCCTATCAACCCAACAAACAGAAGCAAAATAGAATCAAGACAAAACCAAGCAAGGTCTTAGGCATTTTCCAACCAGAATAGAACTGACATCAATATGTTAACAATGATTCAACTATCCCTCTCACACCATTATAGGTTTTCAGTTCAACACATCAAAACAAGAAACATAATTATCAACACTTCTTCTCATCTAAAACAACAATAGAAATCCAGGGATCAATTCAATAGAAATCTAACAGAGCTGGCAATATTAAAATAGGGAAAAATCAAGCCAGCATTCCTTTATCAAAACAACATTATGACCAAACATGCATCAATGTAAGACTGCAAAACTACAGGTCCAAGAACACATCCAGAAATCCAACAAATGTAGCAAATTATTTTTGTGGTTCTTTCATCAATAATCCAATAACAAAAAGAGACTGAACACATTTTCAAATATCAAGAACAGAGACAGAGTCAGCATTAGTTTTCTCCCTAAAATTAGGCGACGGAGGAGGGACGTTCATCGATTTTTCCCTGCTGTCTAGACTGCGTTGCCTCTTTGAAACAACTCCCAATTGTGCTTCTGTCATCGACCATGTTCGACAACTCGTGCTTGAATGTTCACAGCCACCGACGACAGAGCACTCGCTCTCAGAAACACTCGGAATGTCAAAGCTGCTTCTCGCACAGAACACCCAGACAAAGCTTGTCAACCTAGAGTCTGAGCTCGTGTTCGTCACAGCCAGCTGCTTGTCTTCCTGATGGTTCCTCGCCGATCTATTCACTCACGCAGCCCTCTCTCTCGCGCAGAAGGCTCTCGGCTGATTGCAGAAATGAGGGGAGAAGTGGAAGCCTTAATTCCTTCTTCCCCCTTTGATTTTTCAACAAATTTTTCATTTACAATTCACCCCTATCCTTTTTAATTCAATTAAACATTATTCACTCCTCTATCTTAATTTCTTCATTTAACTACACAATTTCTCCTTTGTATAAATGTACTTACTACACAATGAAATATTAGGTTTTAATTTTAACTTATTCCAAACTTCATCCGACAATGTTATAACTTAAATTTCATTTCTTTATTTAATTTTTCGTTCGAAAATTTCCAATTCTGCCAATTTGACTAATTGACTAAAATTTCACACGTGGTCACTACGCAACAATTCGAGTCAACTTTTCAACATTATGACTAATTTTAACGTGAAAAATTTATACGTGGAATTTATTATCTTGAAAATTCTCGGGTTTCACATCTTAACCTCGTTAAGAGAAATTTCATCCCAAAATTTAAAATAAAAACTATCATACATCAGAAAAGATAAGGGTACTTCTTTATCATGTCAGCTTCAATCTCCCAAGTGACTTCCCACTCGGTGTAATTTCTCCATAACACACAAACCAAAGGGATCTCTCCGTTGCGAGGGATCCAAACCTATCTGGCTAGGATCCGTTATGGTTTCTCTTTATATAATATATCTTCCTGGATAGGGATGTTAGTCCAAGAAATGACGTGGAACAGATTTGGTATATACTTCCTCAACTGAGATATGTGAAAGACATTATGAACGTACTTGAGCTGGGAAGGTAGAGCAAGCTTTTTAACCATACTGTACTCATATGAAATAGTCCAATATACCTCAGAGCTAATTTCCCCTTTCCCCGAATCAATTGATACTGCGCCTAGGATGCACTTTGAGAAAAACAAAGTCTCATACATTGAACTCAACTTCACGCCTCTTTAAATCTGCATAACTTTTTGGTCTACTTTGCACAGTCTTGAGCCTTCTTCAGATTATGTTAATCTTATCTGTAATCTCCTGAATCATCTCCAATATAAGAAAACTCTCTTTTCTACCTCAGCCCAACATAGTGGAGAATGACACAACCTCCCATACAATCCCTCATACAGTGATGCACCAATGTTGGTCTAGTAACTGTTGTTGCAAACAAATTTGATCAACGACAATTGATTACTCCAACTATCACCAAAATCCAATATATAGCTTCGCAACATATCCTTCAAAATTTGAATAATCCTCTTTTACCGTCCATTCGTCTAAGAATGACGTGCGATGTTGAGATTTAACTTTGTTCCCAAGGCTTCCTGCAAAGCACTCCAAAACTTGGATATGAATCCAAGATCACGATCCAAAACAATGCTAGTGGGAACCATGTAAAGATGAACGATATTCTCAATATATAATCGGCTCAACTTCGACAAAGGAAAATCCATCCTGGTCGGAATGAAATGGGCGGACTTGGTCAAACAATTCACAATAGCCCACAATGCATCAAAATTTTGATAAGTTTAGGTAGACCTATGACAAAATTTATTGTAATTCTATCTCATTTCTACTCAGAAATAAGCAAAAGCTGCAACAATCCTGCTGGCCTCTAATATTCCATCTTCACCTTCTGACAGGTCAATTACCAAATCACAAAGTCTACCATCTCACGCTTCATACTCATCCACCAGTATTGATGCTTTAAATTATGGTATACCTTTGTACTTCCTAGGTGAATAGTAAATTCTAAACTTGTGAGCTTCAACAAGAATAGTCTGCCTCAAATCCTAAATATCGAAAACTACCGCTCTACCCTGATAAAGAATAGTTCCCTCAACGTTAAGTTGTTCTCTATCATTCAGCTGCTCAACTCTACCTCTGAGTTCATCGTCCTGCTACAGTAACTACATAGTCATTTGAAGTAACGTCAGAGTACCTACAACATTGTATGCATAAGTAATATCTCCAGACTCATAGTACTGAAGGTTGAAGTCTCCTACTACCATAGGCTACTTCTATTCATCGAGAGCTAGACAAGCTATGGACCCCTGTGGATATCGACTCAAAGCATCAGCCACTACATTTACTTTTCCAAGGTAATACTCTAAGTTGAAATCACAATCATCCAAATACGTCATCCACTTGCGTTGTTCAAATTTAGGTCTTGCTTAGTAGAGTGATACTTCAAACTTTTGTCATCCGAATACACCTAGAAGTTTGAACCATATAAGTAACTCATCTATATCTTTAAAGCAAAGATTATAGTAGCTAATTCCAGGTCATGCGCTGGATAATTCTTCTCATGGGGTTTCAATTGTCAGGATGCATAAGCAACTACTTTCTCTTATTGCAAAAGTATGCATCCAAGGCCAACTCTTGATGCGTTAATGTTTACTGAATTGGGATATTTGACATCAGGTATTGTCATAATCGGAGTACTAGTCAATTTGCTTTTCAAAATTTTAAAGGCATTCTAACACTCATCATTCCACTCAAATCGAAACTCTTTCCTGTTCAACTGTGTTAACAGGATGACGGACAAAGGAAACTCTCAACAAATAGCCGATAGAAACCATCAAGACTAAGGAAACTACGAATCCCAGTCACATGCTTCGAAGGTTGCCACTTCACAACTACCTCAATTTTTGTTAGATCAACCAAAATTCCCTCACGTAAAACTATATGTTCCAAAAATATGACCTTTGACATCCAAAAGTCACACTTGCTCCTCTTAGCATATAACTGGTGATCTCCGAGAGTCAATAACATGACTCTGAGATGCTTCTTATGCTCACTTTGAGATTTTGAATACACCAGAATGTCGTCTAGGAAAACCAAGATGAATTTATCCAAATATGGCCTGAAGACTAAGCTCATTAGATTCATAATTATTGTTGAAGCATTCATCAAACTAAAAGGTAGGACCACAAACTCAATTTGTCCATACCTCGTTCAAAGGTTATTTTTGGAATATCCTCTTCGTGGATTCTCATATGATGATATTCAGATCTCAAATCAATTTTTAAAAAAAATATTGTGAACCGTCAAGTTGATCAAATAAGTCATCATTACTAGGCAAATGATACTTGTTCTTCATAGTAACTTGATTCAATCTTCGATAATCAATACAAAGCCTTAAAGTATTGGTTTTTTTTCTTTCAAATAACATGGGAACACCCCAAAGGACACGCTCTCCTAGATAAATCCACTTTTTCTCAACTCTTTCAACTATTTCCTCATCTCACTCAACTCCGTTGGTGCCATCTTGTATGCTGGAGTTAAAACTGATGTAGCGCCTAGAACTCACTCAATGCAGAACTCAACCTCTCGGTCTGGAGGCAACCTTGGCAACTCATCAGGAAAAACGTATGGAAACTCTCTCACTACTGAGATATCCATGTCCTGCCTAGAAGTCTTGCCATCACCGTCAATTGACCAGAGATTCCCAAACTGCTCCAATTCACTGTGCCTACTAGGAAAAACTTGCAAAATAAGATTAGTTGTCACCGTAACTAGGACCACCTTGGTAGACAACAACTCGTCCATCATTTGCAACAACTGTAACCTTTTTCAGATGACACTCTACTATCGTTCGGTACTTTCTTAGGCAGTCCATACCAAGAATCACATTGAATTGACTCATCAATATTATGACCCTATTTGTAGAAAACTTGTAGTTGTTGATCACCACACAGACTGCTCTACGCACAGATGCTACTATACTATAAACACCTATTGGAGTACTAAACATCAACGGAGATTCCTTCTCCTCCACTTTTAGCTGGCCCTTGGTCAACTCATGAAGGTCCTTCTCCTCCACCTATTGGACAAATCCTCCTCTGTTTCTTCACTCCCCCAAAAGCTGCAGTCATACATCCTACACCAAATTTCAATCAGCTCCAGTATGATCTATCATTTATTATATCTATCAGTAAATTTTATCAAAGAAGTATAATTATTCACATCAAATACAGTCATCAGACACCTTGTTAATTTACTTACATTACATGTTCACCTTGTTTTAAACGTGCTCACATACTGTCTGAGTACACTCCATTCGTTTTCTCCATCAATTAATACTTTATCTTCAACGATTATCCAAATACTCAAATTACACCAAATCAGTTTCCTAATTATCCTTACTTATGTTCAACATGGGAAATTGGGGTATTACAAGATTCATTTTAACAAACTCCCAAAAATACATAACCAGGTTCCTATGCAAAACTGTTACTGGTTAGGTTCTACAAAGCCTACATCATTGCTACAATAGGATCAGAACTATTCTCTTGGGTTGGCCATGAGATGTCCTTCTCGATAGCATTTTCAAAATTCAGAGAAGCATAACACAGTTGGTTAGAAACTTCCTATGCACATTAAACTTCGTTCAAATTTTTCACTACTACATTTCTTAAGCAATCACTATTTTGGAAATCGTGGAACCTTGAGCTCTGATACCAATAAATTTCTGTCATAACCTGAGGATGGGCCAATCAGAAACACCAGGCCAAATGACTCGGTCTTCGTGGAAGACCCGATTACCTAGCTCAAGGCTTGTTAAAATATTGCGAAAGACTTGTAAAAATACCCAGCCACGACCCACTTATAATGAGTCACAGTCCATATAATGATTGCGAGAATTTAGATTGTGAAAATAATAAACTTAAAAGTCCAATTTAATACTGTGCATACAAGCTAGGATATCTAACAACCAAGTTAAGTGTTATACAGTCATCCAATAGTACGCTTACCAAGAAATAAAAGTTCAATTAGAAGATGAGATAACATAAATGGAAAAAAGTCTCCAAACAAAATTTGTGCAAACCTAGTTGCTCTTCTCTTTACCTGGAGTGGTGGGAGTCGTGGGGTGAGTGACTAGCTCAATAGAAAATTTATACAAAATACTATGCATGTGTAAAACTTGTTTTACTCTTTTCTTGGAAACCATGAGTTTCAATAATTCGTGCACATTTTTCAAAAAACTTAGGAGTTCATTTCATCTTTTAAGAAATCTATCCCAAAAAGGGATCTGATGAGACATTTAGAAAACATGGCTGCATACATAAACAACTATAGATAAAAGTATCCTCGTCGTGTTTCATCTCATAAACTGTAATATGTGAAAAGGAAGCAACACTCATGGACTCCTCCGAACAATCACACAGAAAGGTGGCGACTGTTTCTGGGCAGCACCTCATGAGCCTAGAGGAAGAGAAATGATGATGATCTGTAGACTTGGCTTGTCTTCCGAGGTGTCATGAGCAGCTTCCATCAACGACACACCGGTGATATATACATATTGATCAGGTTTTTGGGATTTGAAACCCAAGGAAGCGTCATCACCTTCATAATCTCATCTTTCACACAGCGCACAAACAAACATCTCCACGTAGCAGGAGATGTATCGGGAATAGCCTCCTGATACTTTGATTCTGAAATCGTCCAAAGTATCAGGAGGATTCATCACTCCCAAATCAGAATCATGGCATACCAAAACATGAAATCAAGTGCATGAAAGTAAATGTGTAAAACTTTTGTACATACATAGTATAAAAAGCTGGTGTGCTGTCGAACAGTCCCTGTCAGGTTTTTCATATGTGCTATCCCACAAAATACGATTTTATTTTGAAAACTATGCTATGCAATGCAAGCAATTAGGTATAAAGCCTCTACCTCGACAGTGGTATCTCCTTTTATCTAAAGGAGCATCAGCCTCAGGTATCGGCTCGAAGTCCTCGAACTCGTTAGAGCCTAAAAATATGCCAAACATAGGAATTCAAATCAAGATGTCAAAACAATAAGTGAAAGAGTCTTATACCAAGGGTAGGAGCCCAACCAAAGGGTGAGTGACTTATCCAAGGACCCCACAAAATTCCCAATCTCTAACATTATTCTTTAAACTCAAAATCCAACATTTCTCAATTTAATTCGCTCAGCATTGATCGACATCATGTGCTCCATTTATGCACAAACCCTCTAATCTCAACAAGTAGTAGTTAACAGAATTAAATATCAGTCAACGCAATACCCAATCAAAAGAAACTCTATCCTCCGCAATGCATAAGTCCGAGCAATAAATAAGACGGGGAGAAATTCACAATCAACATATTACTTTCCTTGACAATCTTTATCAACTGTATGCTTAGTAAGGTATAAACCCACACAACCGAGAACTATGCCCAACAATTTTTCTATCGAGGCAGTAATTGAAATTTAGCACAAATCCCTTTAATAGAACACCATCCAAATTAAGAGTGCCCAACCTTAACCATCAACCCAACAAATAGAAGGAAAACAGAATCAAGGCATAACCAAGCAAGGTCATAGGCATTTTCCATCCAGGACAGAACTGACATGAATATGTTAACAACGATCCAACTATCCTTCTCACACCGTTATAGGTTTTTAGTTCAACACATAAAAAAAACATAATTATCAACACTTCTTTTCATCCAAAACAACAGCAGAAATCCAGGGATCAATTCAATAGAAACCTAACAGAGCTGGCAATACCAAAATAGGGAAAAATCAAGCCAGAATTCCTTCATCAAAACAACATTATGACCAAACATGCATCAATGTAAGATTGCAAAAACTATAGGTCCGAGAACTCATCTAGAAATATAAAAAATGTAGGAAATTATTTTCATGGTTCTTTCATCAATAATCCAATAACAAATAGAGGTTGAACACATTTTCAAATTTCAAGAACAGAGACAGAGTCAGCGTTAGTTTTCTCACCAAAATCAGGAGACGGAGGAGGACATTCCTCAATTTTGTCTTGATGTCCAGACCGTGTTGCCTCTTCAAAATGGCTCCCAATTGTGGTCCTGTCGTCGCCCACGTTCGACAACCCATGCTCGAACATTTGCAGCCACCGATGACTGAGCCCTTGCCGATCTATTTTCTCAATCAGCCCTCTCTCTCTCTCTATCTCTCTCTCTCTCTCTGAAGGCTCTCGGCCGATTGCAAAAATGAGAGGAGAAGTGGAAAACCTAATTCCTTCTTCTTCCTTCTTTGATTTTTCAACAGATTTTTCATTTACAATTTCACCCTGTCCTTTTTAATTCAATTAAACATTATTCCTCTCCTATATCTTAATTTCTACACAATTTCCCCTTTGTATAAAAGTACTTACTATCCATCAAAATATTAGGTCTTAATTCTGATTTATTCCGAACTTCCAATTTTATAACTTAAATTCCATTTTTTTATTTAATTTTTCGTATGAAAATTTTCAATTCCGCCGATTTGACTAAATGACTAAAATTTTACACGTGGTCACTACGCAATAATTTGAGTAAACTTTTCAACATTATAACCTATTTTAATGCGAAAAATTTACATATGTTATTCTCTTGAAAATTCTCGGGTTTCACAATTTCATCGAAAACCAGTTGGATACATAGCCAACTATACTAAAATAAGCATCCATCGTTTTTCAACCATCAAAACAAGGATCCGTGAAAAAAGGAGAGTCACACAAAAACCTTTCTGAAACAAACCACAAAATTTGGTCAAGATCGACCACGTCTCATGAGCTCAAAGGAAGATACTGTGAGTGTGATCTGAAGATCCAGCCTCTCACAGGGGTTGCTGGCAAACTAGTCAGCGATAACACAACCCTATACATAATCACCTTGATCAGGTTTAAGGACTCGAAACACAAGGAAACGTTATCACATTCCTATCAATTTTCCACACAGTGTGCAAACAGGACATTTTCACATAGTAGATGTACTGGGACATTCTCGTGATACTTTGGTAACAAAACCATCCAAATTGCTCAAAGAATTCAAATTCCTACCAACGGATCATATCACACCATGAAAACCATGCTTGTAATGTAAATGTGTAAAATTCACGTATATACATAGTATAAACCTAACGTGCTGTCAAACAGTTTTCATCCTATTTTTCATATGTGGCAACCCACAAAATACGTTTTGAAAATCATGATGTAATGCAATGCAACTAAGTATAAAATCTCTACCTCAATGATGACAAAGAAGACTCAACCGATGTCAAGTTGTATGCGCCACTGGGTACAGGCTCCAAAATAGGGGACATCGTTGAAACCTAAAATCAAGCCAATGTCAAAACTCTTAATCCAAAACTAGAAATACAACAAGAGTTCTAAACTGGAATACAGAACCATACTTGGCTGACGAAGTCGAACGAGGTTTTCTAAACTGCACCTCTCAGAAAAAACAATGTAGTTGACCCAAAACATAACAATGATCAACCTAGTACCTTAACTGATAATCCAAAAAATCCCACCAATTGTTAAGATATGGTGACGGTCAACCAAGGCCATGCAAAGGTCAAAAGGGAAAAACAAAGACCAATTGGGACCTCACAACAGTCCATAAGACTCGTTATCAGCTACCCAAGACTCAACAAAGGTCAATAAAATTGATTCAAAGCACAAAAATGTCTTTAAAACAAGAAAACACATTGTTAGGTCGATCAGGGTCTCCTAGGATCGACCGGAAACAATTTACAAGCCAAATAGCCAGTCTAGCGGTTCACCAGAACAAACAAGGTACAAAACGAGACAATCTGCCCATTTTCGGGGTGATGTGAACAGTACCACATGTGTGAGCAGTACCCCCATGTGAACAGTATGTGTGAATAGTATTCATACCATTTTTTGATGAAAAACACTCATTTTCGCTGATTTTTTTACTTCTAACAACAAATAATCCTACATAAAACTTCTATTCTATCAATATAAACAAGAAATTTCTCTCTTATTTGAGTTTGCAAACTCGAATCCAAAGCTAATAAAATTCAAAACTTTAAACGTTAAAAACAATGCTAGAAATCGACTTACCTGCAAAATGTCTTTACAAAAGACGGAAAATAGTACGACGCAAACACGAATCGGGCAAAGAAACAACAAGAATCCGCTTGCTGAAAACTGTCTTCTGTTCTTCTTCTTATCTTCTTTAAACATTTTTTTAACTAATTAATTTAATAAAAAAATATACAAAATATGTTTATATATTAAATAAATCCAACCTAAATTTTGATGCGTTACAAAAGCTACAAGACAACGATTTTAGTGCAAAAATTCTTTACCAAACTCTATTTCAATCAATTATTTACCGCTAGGTAACATTAATATTAACTGATTTTGACCGATTGACTAAAATTTCTAACGTGGCTAGAATGTGACAAAATTGATCAATCTTTTAAAACATTGACAGCACAATATGCGAAAAAATTTTACGTGTAGAATTATCGTTATAAAATAGCAGGTTTACCATATTCTTAGAAATAAAAGCAAAAGGCAGACACTAAATGAGATGCTTGGCGTCCATATCTTAAGGAATCCCTTCTTTCACAGCAGGTGGGTTAATTATCTGGCTCAGAGTTCTTTTTTCTTTATTCTTAATATCATTACCTTGTTTTCTTTAAAAAGAAAAAGAAAGAGAAAGAGAAAGAGAAAAAGAAAAAGAAAAAGAAACCATGCAAACGAGATTCTGCTTTCTAGTATAAAAACGAAGCTTATGGAAGGATGGGACTGTAAGCTAACCATCAAGATCATATCTTGAAGAAGAACAAAAGAAATTGCCATGCCTCGTCGAACTGGAAAAAATACGGACGGAGACGAGCAGAACTACAGAAAAGCATTGTTCGAATATGCAATGCAGCGCAAGTGGCCCGAAGTTGTTCTCATGTACAAGGAAAAGACGATGACTCACAGTTTCACAATCACTAAATCGAAGGACACCGCACTTCACGTCGCGGTTTTTGATGGGGAAGAAGATAAGGTTAAAGAACTGGTTGATTGCGTCGTAAACAATGGGGATAAGGAATCTCTGAAGCTGGCAAACGTGGATGGGAACACGCCCCTTTGTTGGAAAATAAAAACAACAATATGCAGAAAAAGAATAATAAAGAACGAGGCGAACTTCCACACTCTATATTCCAGTCGTGCAACGCCATTTTATAAGCTTACAAAAAAACAGAAAATAAAAACTGACGCACTACGCTGACCGCTACGGCACTAAGCAATTATGCTGATAACTGACCACTAAGGCACTAGGCAATTATGTTGATAACTGACCCACTAGTTGACCCACTAATGCACTACACAACAACTCTTTTGACCACGAAAAAACAGGACAACATGTACTAATTAAAAAACTAACACATCAAACACGTCTCTCTAAATTTGAATCATTCTTCAATACTCCATCTTGATTCAAAATTGCAGACGCCAAGCAAAGCTCTAAAATAGCAGAATTTCTCGTTGGATAGAGACTTTGTTAATATGTCAGCCCTTTGCTCTTGAGTGCTACACCACTTCAAAGTTATTTCTTCATTTGCAACCAATCCACGAATGAAATGAAAACGGATGTCAATATGCTTCGTTCTACTATGAAACGTTGGATTCTTTGTCATCGAGATTGTTGCTTTGTTGTCACAGAATATCTCTGTAGCTCCATCTTGTTCTTGTTGAAGTTCAGCTAATAATCTTCTTAACCAGATAGCTTGACATGCTGCTGAAGTTGCTGCATAATACTCAGCTTCTGACGATGATAATGCTACTGAGGCTTGTTTTTTTGAACTCCAAGTGATTGCTCCTGATCCTAGCGTAAACACATTTGCTGAAATGCTTCGTCGGTCATCCAACGAACTTGCCCAATCGCTGTCAGTAAACCCACACAATTTGAACTTGGAAACTTTAGAGTACCAGATCCCATACTCTATAGTTCCAGCAATATATCGCAATACTCACTTCGCTACTCCAAAATGATCCTTTGAAGGATGTTGCATAAACCTGGAAATAACACCAACATAAAATGCAATATCGGGTCGAGTGTGGGTTAGATAAATTAAGCCTCCAACTAAGCTTCTGAATTCTTTAGCATTAACCATCACAGCTCCATCTTTCTGCTGCAATTTCTCATTGAAAATCATGGGTGTGGCTGTGGGCTTACAATTAAGCATGCCAAATTTGTAGAGAAGATCTTTGGCATATTTTCTTTGTGAGATAAAAATTCCTCCTTTAACCTGCTGAACTTCAAGACCAAGAAAGAAATGCAATAGACCCATATCTGACATTTCAAACTTATTCCTCATATGTGCTTTAAACTCAATGACAAGAGACGATGAAGAACTTGTATAAATGATATCATCAACATAAAGACAAACAATGATGAAATCATTCTTACCGTCTTTTTTCACATACAAGGTGGGCTCATTTGCACTTCTGATAAATCCATTTTGCTGAAAATAACCATCAATTTTGCTATACCAAGCTCGAGGAGCTTGCTTTAATCCATATAGTGCTTTTTTCAGTTTGAATACCATTTCCTCTTTGCCTTCCTTTACGAATCCTTCTGGTTGCGATACATAAACTTCTTCTTGCAAATCTCCATTGAGAAATGCTGACTTGACATCGAATTGATAAACTGGCCATTGCATTTGTGTAGCTAAAGCTAGAACAATTCTTATAGTTTCAAAACGAGCTACCGGAGAAAATGTTTCTTCGAAATCAATACCATGTTGCTGGGAATATCCTTTCGCCACGAGCTGAGCCTTGTGCTTTTGTATGCTTCCATTTGCAGCAAACTTTTTTTTGAACACCCACTTCAAACCAATTGCATTTTTTCCTTCTGGTAAGTCCATCATCTCCCATGTTGCATTTTTTTCAATGACTGCCAATTCTTCTGCCATTGCTCTTTGCCATTCTTCTTTTTCTGCTGCTTCTTCATAATTCATAGGATCTGAGGTCAAAAATGCAAATTGACAAGATTCATATATATCAGCCAAAGACCTGAATTTTCTTGGTGGTGTCTCATCAGATGATTCTTCATGGTTGGTTGAAGAATTTTTGCTTTGAGGACTCATTGAAGGTGATGAAGTTGATGAATTCATTGAGGATCCATCTGAGCTTACTAGAGTTTGTTGAAAAGTTTCATTTGAAATTTCTCCATTCACCAAAGGAACCTGTTCTTGCATTTTTTCTCCATTGTTATGCCACTCCCAACTTGCATGCTCATCAAATACTACATCCCTTCTTATAAGAATTTTGCTATTAAGAGGGTTATATAATCTATATGCTTTGGATTGAGTACAATAACCAATAAAAATGCATTTTTCAGATTTTTCGTCAAGTTTTTGACGAACTTGAGAATTTATCAAAGCATAAGATATACAACCAAAAACTCTTAAATGACTTACAGATGGTTTCTTGCCACACCACGCTTCAAATGGAGTTCTATTAATAACAGCCCTTGTTGGAGAAATATTCAATAGATAGACGGACGTTGATACTGCTTCGGCCCAAAATTTATTTGGAAGCCCCTTTGTTCGTAACATACTTCTTGCCATCTCTACAACTGTTCGATTCTTCCTCTCGGCAACACCGTTTTGCTCCGGAGTATAAGGAGTTGTCAACTCCCTGTGAATGCCCTGTTCTGCACAAAACAATTTGAACTCCTTGGACAAGAATTCTCCACCTCTGTCACTACGTAGGACCTTGATCCACATTCCACTTTGCTTTTCTACCTTGGCTTTGAAGTGCTTAAAATTCTCAAAAGTTTCTGATTTTCTTTCTAGAAAATAAACCCAGCTCATGCGACTGTAATCGTCAGTAAAAAGCAAGAAATAATAATTTCCACCAAGTGACTTAGTTTGCATAGGCCCACATAAATCAGCATGAATTAATTCAAGACATTTTTAGGCTCTCCAAGCCTTGCCAACTGGAAACGACTTACGAGTTTGTTTGCCATAAACACACCCTTCACATAAATCAATGGAATCAATTTTTGACAACCCAAGAACCATACCTTTGTGATTTAACAATGACAAACCTTTGATGTTTAAATGCCCATAGCGCAAATGCCACAATTTTGACTCGTCCTTTTCACCAACAGCAAGAACAAAGCTCCCCACATTTGCTACTTCCAGCGGAAACATTTTACTTTGAGTCATCTTGATCTTGATCATTTATTGACCCGTTTTCTTGTCTTTGATAACACAGGCATCATCATCAAAAGAAATGGCATATCCACTCGCCATTAATTGTCCAACACTCAATAAATTGTATCCTAAATCAGGTACAAATTGAACATCATGTAAAAATCTTACCTTTCCATGGCTAGTTTCAATTCCCACGGTACCTTTACCTTCAACTTGTATTTCCTTTCCATTTCCTAGCTGCACCTTCATCTTTTGTGATTCATCAAGTTCTTGAAATATAGATTTCATGCCACTCATATGAATGGAACAACCACTATCTACAAACCACAAATCACATTCCTTATGGTTAGTAAGAGAATGAGCCATAAAGAGCTTATTTTCACCATTATTTTCTGAAGCTTCATTCTCTCCTGCTGCAAAATTAATTTTTTGATCATTGTACCAACAATTTGCCTTCATATGACCATATCCTTTGCACTGGTAACATTGAACTGCATTCTTGTTTTTTGTTTGCTCTCTGAATTGCCTTTGTCCATCAAATCTTCCTCTACCTCTTCCATAGCCACGACCACGACCACGACCACGAAATCCTCCTCTTCCATGGCCTCGATTTGCTGAATGGTCATCTCCAGATTTGGTGGCTGCCTCCTTCACTTGAAATGCCTTTTCTTCGTTCTTGTCGAGTGATCTATTAATTCTTGACTCATGAGCTTGAAGAGATCCCATTAGTTCATCAAATGAAAAAATAGACAAATCTTTTGATTCTTCTATAGCAGCTACTACATGATCAAATTTTTGAGTTAAACTTCTAAGCACCTTTTCAACAATGGTTTGGTCGGTAATCTTCTCGCCATATGACCGCATTTGACTGACTATTGCCATTGCTCTTGACAAAAAATCAGCAAATCGATTCTCCATTCTTCATCATCAGGGTCTCAAAGTCACGTCGGAGTGATTGCAATCTCACCACCATAACCTTTGAATCACCTTGAAACTCCTTTTGCAAAATAGACCACGCCTGCTTCGATGTTGTCGCCGCTGCGATTCGTGCAAAGACACTATCATGGACTGCTTGTTGAATGATCACTAGCGCCTTGGAGTCCTTCTTCCTGTTCTCCCACAACCTATTGTCGTCATCAGGATCTGCATACCCATGCTCCACAAAGTCCCAAAGGTCTTGAGATCTGAGTAGAGTTTTCATACGAATGTTCCAAAATTCGTAGCCTTCTCCTCTGAATATGGGAATGAGTGGTTGTGCTACACTCATTGCATTGCCGTTGCTTCCCATCACTTTCTCTCTGTCTTTCACTCAACTCTGGTGTTTACACTTCTCTCTGAGCCAGCCTGCTCTGATACCAAATTTATTGGAAAATAAAAACAACAATATGCAGAAAAAGAATAATAAAGAACGATGCGAACTTCCACACTCTATATTCCAGTTGTGCAACGCCATTTTATAAGCTTACATAAAAACAGAAAATAAAAACTGACCCACTACGCTGACCGCTACGGCACTAAGCAATTATGCTGATAACTGACCACTAAGGCACTAGGCAATTATGTTGATAACTGACCCACTAGTTGACCCACTAATGCACTACACAACAACTCTTTTGACCATGAAAAAACAGGACAACATGTACTAATTAAAAAACTAACACATCAGACACGTCTCTCTAAATTTGAATCATTCTTCAATACCCTTCACCTCGCTGCGGCCATCGGGAGCGAGAAGATGTGCTATGTGATCCTACGAGGGGGAAGTTCTTTAGTTGAGATTCCAAACAACGCCGGAGAGACTCCTTTCTTCTTAGCCGCCTCCAATGGCAAGAAAGAGGCCTTTCTGCTGCTTCATTGTTTTAGAGAGATCGGAGACAAAGCCTATACCAACTGTAGAAGAAACGATACAAAAACCATTTTCCACTGCACAATCGATGGCGAGTTTTTGGATTTGGCGTACCAAATAATTAATCTTTACCCCTGTCTTGTTGACTACAGGAACAAAAGAGGTTTAACACCTCTGCACTGTCTAGCCAGGAAGCCCACTATGTTCAGAAGTGGTTGCCACATTGGCAAATTGAATAGAATCCTTTATCACTGTAAGTCCTTTTACTTGTGTGTTTGAGAACAAGGTTCGAATTAAAGCGGTGTTGCTCCTATTGGTTAAGGTAGATAAACTGACAACGGAGAGCCTGAAGGATCCAAAACAAGCTCTGACTTGTAAAGTTAAATTCAACGGTCCACGCACTTACAAATCATGCTATCAATTCTATCAACTGTTGAAGGACTCAATTGGTGGAGGTTTTCTTCGTGCCTAATTCGAAAGCATTTCCCCTGATTTTACATCTTAATTATTCAAACGCTTTTTTAATATTTACAGTGATTTCTAATATTAAGCCATCCAAAAGTAACTCCCAAGATGTGGAGGCTCCAAAAGGAGGTAAGCAAGCATAATGAGTGTGATGCTTTTTTAGCGTTTTTTTTTTTCCTCTCTCTTATCGGGTTGGAGAAGGAAAGCAGATGTTACGCAGCAAATATGAGAAAACGTTCCTGTGCATGTCACTAAATAATTGTATAATAAATTGTCAAATTGTGAGTCAGATAATCAAAAGAGGACACCCTATGATGGCGAAAGGGCAGCGGAGCAAAGTAGATTGGTCCCTGACAAATATGTCACCTGCTTCGACTTTGCCATGCTTGTATCCAAGGCTATGCTGATCATCCTCGTAATGGGTACCTTGCATAAACCTTTCTTGTATTTTTTATGACCAGCTAAAGCATTTACATTGGTGTTGGTAATGAATATGAAGGGTCGAGGTTCACAAACAAGATGCACCTTGAGAAAAGAAAGCATACCTGGTCTATCCAAATAATGAAGAAACTTGTGAAGCGGACCTCGGATTACGAAAGCACTGGAAGCAACCCAAGAGAGGCAGAGGAAACAGATGATCACGAGAGAAAATATACATCGCCATACTATTTCCCGCCTGAGAATAGCAGTGACGGACAACCTGGAACGAAAAGCGAAGGGACGAAGAAGACGGAGACCCCCTTTCTACTGGCGGCGAAGAACGGGGTGGCTGAGATGGTGGAGGAAATATTAAAGACTTTGCCCGATGGCCATCAACGACACGAACGAGGAAAATAAGAACGCGGTGCTTCCGGTGGTGGAGAACAGGCAGCTCCTTGTGTATAATCTACTACTGGATTGGGGTTTACGGAAAGATTTGATGTTTGGGAAGGTGGACAGAGATGGGAATGGCGGTTTGCATCTGGCAGCCAATCTGGTGGGTACCAATAGTCCATGGATAACACTCGGCCCTGCTCTTCAAATGATGTTGGAGATTAAGTGGTATGAGTACATTAGGGACTCGAACCCCGTTTACTATATTACTCGCCACAACAAAAACGGCGAGTCACCGAATGAAGTCTTCACTAAAACCCACAAAGATCTTCTCAAGAGCGGAGGAGAGTGGCTCACCAAAATCTCCGAGTCCTGCTCCTTAGTGGCAGCCCTCATCGCCACCTTCGCCTTAACCACCTCTGCTACCGTGCCCGGAGGAAACGACCAGTTGAAAGGGACTCCGGTGCTCGTAAACAGCCCAATCTTCGGCGTGTTCGCAATCGGGTCGCTCTTTGCTCTGGGCTCCTCGATCACGTCGTTGGTAATGTTCCTTGCCATTCTCACCAGCAGGTACCAGGAAAATGACTTCCGGACCAATCTTCCATGGAAGCTTCTGCTGGCGTTTACGGCGCTCTTCATGTCAATCGGAGCTACGCTCATTTCTTTCTGTGCCGGTCATTTCGTCATACTTAAGGAAAATCTCAAATACGCAGCTTTCCCTATCTACGCCCTTACTTGCCTTCCGGTGTCTTTCTTTGCCGCTGCACAGTTTTCTCCCTACGTTGATATAATGCGGGCTACTTTTTCATGGAGGTCCGTCCCTCACCGTCGTTCCCCACTCCACCCAATCGAAACCAGCAGACGACCAGAAAGACCTAGACACCGCAAAAGAAATAATTAAACTGGTAAAAACCTTACCAAAATCGTAAAGGAACTTGCAGTACGGGCTACTTGAAGCTCTTCATTCCAATCACTAGTCCTGTAAAATACGTTATTTTTATTAATAAAGTTTTCACCTAGAATATTTTTACAATATGCCAAGTCAATTTCTTTTGTTAGCTCCGTGGTTTAAATTTTTAATTGTCGACCACGTGTATCATTTCTAGTCAATTAATCCAATTTGTATGTCATTGGGGGGTGTAAAAATTTAAAGACATTATATTTTATAAATTTGAGTTTCCACGGATAACGTATGCATTTCTCATCCATCAAAATTTAAAAGATTTTATTTAATATTAAATAATTTAAAATTATCTTATTATTTTATATAAAAGAAGGAAGGACCCTCTTCCTTTGACCAACCTAGAAAGAGAGGTGAAGCAGAGAGGGTCAAAGTCGCATAAGATTGAGTTTCAGGCTAGATTCACCTTCAGAGTTTTTAGTTTTGCCCTTTGTGAAGGTTATGCATGGCTCAGTTCTAATTTAAAATTATTTCAACGTTTAAAGTTTTGTTATTTTCATACTCAGATTTTAGAATAGGAAACTCAAAATCTTTTGTTGTTTTTGTACTATTTGAGTTGATCTATAGTTTAAGAGTAAATGGCAAAGAAATGTGAATTTCCTCGTGGGTTTTCACCAAAAATGACGTTCTCAGTTGACCAATGTTCGTGTCTAGTCAACTGCAGGAGCATAAGTGCAACAAAAGAAAAAGTTATAAATCGTAACTTGACACATGGTGAATACTTTTGTGCCAAATTTTATGATTTTGTCATTTTGTTCATGTTGGATTAAATAACTACAACATATGTTGTTTTAAAGATGAAAGATATTCATGAGTTAATTATGTTTGGAGAGTGCAGGTAGAGAGGAGGAACGACCAATGTTGGATGAAGTGTAACCCTTCGTTTTACTTATTTTTATTTTTATTTTTTTTAAAAATCTTTGACATGCTATTAAAATCATAATGCAGCGGAAGAATTTTCATTAAAATGAAAAAAATCCATTCATTCCATTCAAAACATATTTTGCAAAACATTGTTTCAAACTATTTCTTTAAACAAAACATAAACTATATTCTAAAACATTTACACAAAATGTCGTGAGTCATAACCCATCAGTCAAAATCATCAGGCAACACAAGTACTCAATGTAGCTATGCTCCTTCAACTGCAATTCCACTATCATCAGTCAACATTCTCTTCATTTAGGTCACACTCCTCATCTACATCACAAGAATTATCTATAAGCTTAATGCTAAAGAAGAAATAAAACAAATTATTAACAATGAGATGCTCGTGATATGAAATTTTACAAAAACGTGCATTTTATGTTCAGTCTTTCTTTTCGGTCACATAACAGTCTATTTACGTTTATTCAGTTAATTTTTGATCTATCAATTATAAACATATGCATGAAATCATTTTTGCATACTTTCTTGAAAATCATGATGCATGAAATATGCATGTGAACATACAATGCATATCATTTTCTTAAAAGTTCCTACAACATATTAACACCTCACATTTCATTATCTATTTAAGCATGTCAATATTAAACAACCAATTGATCATAATAATATCCTTGCATATATCATAACAAATCAAATAATATCACAATCACTAACACTATATACAGTATCTCTCACTTTGTGCTCTTAAAGCAATCACAACAACTTAATAGATATCTCATTGCGTTTCAAAACCAAAAACATAATAAGTTTTTATATTTACATCCATTCCAACACTTTGAACTTAAAATGTGCACAATTTCTAATATACATAACCAAATTTCTTAATTGCAAAACCCATACTTAACCTACTATGTGTATATCAGCCAAACAATTTTTTTTGAATAACTTCTTGCACATGCTTAAAAAAAAACATATCAAAATTACATCCAATATGCATAAATTTTTTGTTCTTCACAATTTTTCTCCATCTTTGAAAATCCATAACTCAAACTATACTTAACCAAATTTATCAATTCCATAACCTATTTTTTTCTTGAGATGTCTAGTATAACATATTAAATTGGTTTTGCATTATAATCTCATTATGATAATGGATAACTTTCAAGTTTCAGAACTACTCTATGTTTGACCTATTTCATCTCTTCCATTCTTTTCAGCTTAGAAACTTAATCAAACCCATAAGATTCTTGGAAACCATGAAAAAATCACTTATTACCTTCAAAGAGTCGAGACAGGGACAACTTTCTTGAGAGCTTCTTGGTCTTCAATGGCTTCCTCACGATTTTGAAGTTCCTTCCCAAAGAGAAGCTTTTCCCTGCCTCTTAATTTTCTCTCAGCAGAAGGTGTCATGTATATCAGGCCCAAATATGGTTAGTCATATCAATTTCTCTTCTTAAAATATGACACTTGAATGTAATACCCCAATTTTTTGTAATAGAATTAAGTAATGATTAATTGGAAATAAATTAAAAAAGAGATTGATTAAATTAAAAAATTAATGAATTAGATTGAAATAAAATAAAAAAGAATAAAAGAAAAAAAATGGAGAAACTCTGGTGTTTTAGGCAGAGGAAAAATCACATTTTCCTGGTCGACAAAATGTTGAGTAGGAATTACCAGTCTATGGAAGTCATCGACTGATACCATGTGATTTTACGGGGAACGTGTTTTCAACATTGGACTAGTTGATAAGGATATCGACTGGGAATCACCGGCCGACAAGGATGTAGACCCATTCCACATGAAAACGTAGAGTTGTGTGTTGGACCAGTCAACATGGATGTCGACCAAGAATTGGTGGTCGATGGGCATGTTGACCTCTCCCACTTGGTTTTGCCGCCTGAAGAAGAGAATTGGAGATCCTAAGGCGTGATCTCCACTGTGATTTGTCCACGTCCCTCTCCCTTACAAATGGAAATTTACAAGATGAGTTATGTGAGATTATATTGGGATATATGATGTGTATGGAAGCCAAAAGAGAAAAAATAGATAGAGAGGGAGAGACGAGCTCTTGGGATGAAAATAGAAAGGCAGAGGAGAGTGCCGAGAAAAAGAGAAAGACAAGAAAGAGGAAGAGGAATCTCTGGAGGCTGTGAGGAAGTGAAGGAGAAGTTAAGTGTGCTCTATGGAAGGAAAAAGGAAAGAGCAGAAGAAGAAGAAGAAGAAGAAGAAGAAGAAGAAGAAGAAAGTGGATGCAGGGACTGTTTCCCTTGGGTGCTCTTTTGGTAAAAAGGAATCCTTCCCTGCTTTATTTATGGATCAAATGTAGATGAATGAAATTGAAATGTATTAGTCTTTGTTAAGGCAAGGACTATACTCTGTTGGTTGAGGATGTTTTTGGCTCTCTATATTGCTAATACATGGTGATGAAATATGCATGTTGATATTGAGTGTGCTCTGTTAAGTAATGATTTATGTTCTATTATGGATTTTAGTTCTTTGTTGGTTAACTGTTTGAGAGTTTATGTTATGCAAATTAGCTATAGATAATTGGATAGTAATGGATGGTTATGCTTGTTAAATAAGTGTTAGTGGATAAGTTGAGGAAGTGTCGATCCATTGATTTCTGTTCTGTTCTGTTCTTTGATTTCGATAAAAGGAAATAATGGTATCAAAGTTGAGGTTCATAATTGGTGATAATTAATGGATAAATGTTATCAATTGTGAAGATATTGAAAAGAAAGAGGTTAATGTGCAGAAACGCGCTACGGACAACAGGTAAGTGATATGTATGTGTTTTTCCAAAAGGCTTACATCGCAAAATAAAAAATTGTATGTTGACTCTTTACTGCTTTAATAGATTATTAAGTTAGGTTGTGATCATGTTTTTAGGATTGTGTTGCTGCATGATACTGTATTTATTAGATACAAGTTCTTTCAATGATATGTTTATTAATTTTAAGTTAAAGATAATGATAATGAGATTAAGCATGTCTTGAGGCCTACATATAGGATATTGAACTGTATGCATTTACGAGCATTATGCATCATGTGTAACATCCTGATATTTTTAATTATTGGGATATTACAGATGGCGTAACGAAGAGTAAATTTAATTTAATTTGTTAAATTAAATCAATTAGAAATGATAAACATGGGTATTATATTTTAGAGTTAATAGGATAATTGGATTAATTAATAAATTAATTTAAATGATGAGAATATTTTAATTGAAATTTAAATAGAAATATAATTAAAAAATAAAATAAAAAGAAAAGAGAAATGGCCAAATCGGCCATTTCTTTTGCAGGCAACGAAAATGAGAGGGAGAGAGGGAGACGAGCCCGCGGGAGTCGGCGAGTCTGGCGTGCGCGACGGGATGACGTCGGTTAGGGCTCGCGATTTGGGGTTCCGGTTCAGAGCTCTTGCGTGGCGTTTTCTGGCGACGAATTTCAGTATGAATGGTTGGGTTTTTCTCCTCTGTTGATTTCCTCTTGAGTGGTCGTCGTTTGGTGGCGAGATTCGACGGAAGAATCGTCAATTCCTATTCGACCGTGCCAAACACGAGATGGGCAGCGCTGCCAGGTGCGTTTGTCAATAGTTTAATTGGTATTTTTGTCTGCTAATGTAGACAATTCCAGCCTGGAATCGTACTGAGTCCAGAGTGGGGAACACTCTTAATTTCTGGAGTGAATTCCGAAGATACTATTTCGTTGTTTTGTGTTGATAGGTTGTCTCCTGTCGATAGTGAAGGAATTGATAAGGAGGTTGTAGGTGGTTGCAATTGAAGAAGTTTTCAGGTGTTGGTTTTGATAAATGGTAGAGAGCTTTGCTGGAAAAGAGGGAAGGCCGAGAGAGAGTTGGTTGAGAGATAGAATTGTGATGGGAGGCAGGGGATGACTTGGATGGTCTTGGAGCTGCTGTCCAGAAGCTGTAGTTGGAGCTACTGTTGGAGCTGTCCTAGCAAGAGTTGCCGTGAGTGAGAGTTGGATGGTCTTGCTTGCGGTTTCAGTAATGGTAAGGAAAGGGTAGCGTCGACCGTCTAAGCCCTACCCATGAGTATAGAATAGGTTACCTTGTTGTGTTTCTTCTGGATGTTTCTTGGTGGATGAATCTGTTTGTGAATTCTCTGTAGATGATATTTGTTAGTTCTATGGATTGCTATGTGATAGTTGCTCAGTGTGTAGATCATCACGTTGCTTTGTAGGTGTTATGCTGGTTACTAAGTTGTTAGCTCTCTGTTAGTTTAGGATTAGTTGATTGGTTGCTTTGTTAATAGTTCTGCTCGTTTCGTTAGTTTATTTTCTGGCTCTATTTCATGAATTAATCTTTTATTAACGACTTCGAGCATGTTAATCCATGTAATTACCCTAATCGACTAATTCAAGCATGTTTCAAAAACTAGTATTCAGCTTAAATAATTCAATTATGTTTTTAATGAATTAATTTTGTCTTACTATTAACCCTTTTCCTTAATAAGCCTTTTTAGGCTTACAGTTTACTCATGGTGTAGGTATTCGCAGGAGAAAACAGCGTATAGATTCAACACAGTTGACGAAAGATTTTGCACGCGAGAAGACTTGCGGTTGGCCAGGCTACGAAAAGTAAAATATAACCGGGTTGTAAATTAATGGCGAGTTTATTTCTTTCAATATTTACGCTTCCGCATATGTAATATTTATGCAATGTTTTTAAGTGTTTTCTAACGGCCCGGCTCGCACTCTGATAATTCTTTCATAAATTTTAACGCGTTTTTAAAAGGAATTTACGAAGAAAATTCGGGTCGTTACATCATGGTTTTGAAAACGATATGAAAATAGGTTTTAGTGCATGGTTTTAAAAAGATAACCAAAATAGAATGTAAATAAATTAAACTGAATAAATGTAGAAGAGATGATAAGAAACATGAGGCAATAGTGTGATGTGAGGCCGTTCAAGTACTTGGAGGGCACAATCGCTAGCTTTCAGACTATGCCATTACTAGTAGAGCTTTCGAATTACGCCTTGTGGCTCATACCCGTTGCAGAGTCCCTAGATTATGCTGGGACAGATCGACCAATGGATAGTGAGGCCGTTTAAGCATATGAGCGCACTACTCTAGCTTTCAGAGTATGCTATTGCTGTTATACCAGAGGTATTAGATCAAGTACATTGGATTGATTGGTCAACGGTCAGTGGGATTTTGAACTATGCCATTACTGTTATAGCTGGGGCGTTGGGGTTCGGTGCACGGAAAGCAAAAAAAAAAAAAAAAACCAAAACATAATAGATAAAAGAAAACAAAAACATAAACTGCATATGAGATTTAAAGGCTGCATGGTACGTGCATTTTATAGTTTATTTTTATATCACTTACTGAGTGTTAGGCTTATTAGTTTAGGTCTTATTGATGTATGTATACAGGAGAAGAGGTCAAGGAGTAGTTGATGAAGGATTTGCAAGCATGGATGTTGTGGCTGGTTAGGCTAAAGAGATTTAAAAAGAAAAATGATTTTTGAAGGACTTTAAGTATATTCTTTGTAAATGTTTTTGAGAAAAGGATTTTATTTATTTATGATGCAAATTGTAAAAAGAATTTTATGAAAGAAAATTCTTCCGTTTTTTTATAAAAGAAAAAGTTTTAAATTTTACTCGTTTTTAAATGTAAGAAAAACTAGGTCGCTGCAATTGGTATTAGAGCACTCGAGTTTTAAAACCGGTTCTATAGACTACCTACACTCATAAGCTTCAAGATGGAAATATTTAATCAACTATAAGTATGTTAATAGTTTTGTGTTCTAAATTAAATGTTTCAATTTTATTTTGTGATAGGAGGATAACATGATTAGAGAGCAAAAATGAGGATGATGAACTATTAATTGGATTTAGAAATGAGGTGGAGAAATAAAACTAAAATGATGGACTTATATTTTGTGCTTGGATTTTTTTTCTATTCCAATTACTGCTTGGATATGTACACATTGATAAGGGTAAGGAACTATTAATTGGAAATTGCGTTTGGATGTAATGCCTTGGGTATTTGTATTAAGTTTAATGTTTTATATGATAGAAGATAGATAATACTGGAATTACTTAAGATATTATACAAGATGTATGAATTATACCTTTAGGGGAGTAAAGAAACAGGGGAGACTTTGCTCTAATTTTTATAAATTGGAAAGAGGATCGATAAAAAGTGAATCATGCATGAATTAAATCATGTATATAATTAGGCGAGGTTGCCTAAGTTGTAAAGAGTTAGATAGATGGTAGAATTATCGTGGAAAGAAAGAGTATTTGAAGGATATAGACTAAGTTGAATTTTAAGGAGATATTGACAAGCGTTGCCCCACTTTGTCAAACAAGAATAAAGGAGTAATTATGATTAGGCAAGCAAAGAAATTATAGTTGAAGGTTATTTGAAAATGTAGATGAGCATCACTAATTAGAATTAAAAGGACATTTTTTATTTATTAGGTATGAAGTTAATGAATGTTGGGGATTGACAATCTTAAAGACAAATGTGTGGAGAAATTTTGGATGAGTATTTGATCAACCGCAAAAGAGACCATTAATTAGTTGACTAGTGGAAAAACAATTTCAACACTTGGAAATATTTTGGAAAGGGTTGAGCATGGAAATGCAACAATGGCAGGGCAACCAGATGTGAGGTGGGAGTTCCAACAATTTCAACCACCTCAATTTGTTGGAGATATCACTGATTCGACCAGTGTCGAGCAACAGATCAGGACCATGAAGGATATGTTTGCATATGCTAACATAAATGAAGAGGAGAGGATAGCATATGCCATGCTTATGCTAGTCAAGGATGCAAGATTTTAGTGGGACTCAATCAACATTATCAAGGATGTGACTACGATGATGTGGATAGAGTTCAAGGAGATCTCTTATGACAAGTACTTTAACAACGCAACAAGGACACGTAAGTTGGTGGAATTGCTCAGCTTTGGTAGGAAGGGACAATTTTGAAGTACGTGCACCAGTTTGAAGCGTTGTCATGGTTTACCTCGCATCTAGTGAGAAGTAATGAGCATAAGATATACCACTTTATGCAAGGCCTTAAAGTAGAGATTCATAAAGGCGTTAAGATAAGTGGTGTTCAAGATGTGACCTATACAGAGATTATATCAAAGGCTCTTGACATCGAAGAAGTAGAAGATCAATTCTTGAAGTAGAACGATTCTGTTATAAGATTTTAGCCACACTTATGGGAAGAAGAGGGCACGTCCAAAGGTGTAAAGTAGTCCTTTGAAGAGGGCAGCCAACAAGAAAGTCAATGTCCAAAGTATAAGAGAAGTTATAAAGGAGGATGTCTAGTTTGATCCCATCAATGTTTTAAATGTAGTGTGGTTGGTCATTTTGCCAGTAGATGTCCAAAGGTGTAAGATATGAGAGGATGATATGTAATGAAGAAAAAGTATGCCTTGAGGAATTTAAGGTGAACGGAGGGAGTTGTTTGGTCTTAGAGAAGGAGATTGCATGGTATGTGCATAGATGTTGTTGAAGAGGCAACGTTGTGTTCCCTGCACTTGTGATGGTGGAGCTTGAATCTATTGTTAACACTGTTGTGGTTCTGTTTTGCCAATGATCGGAATTGTAATAGACTCTATTCATCAAATAGAAACAAAATGGTGAGGGGACATGATAGGACGAGGTTACCTAAGTCATGAGGTTTTGATAAACTATGTTGTTTGAATAGGAACAAAATGCTAGAAGAAGTAAGACGACACAGAGTTCCAAGATACGAAAAAAGTAGTAGAATAATAGAAGTCTTGGAATGCCATATTCAACCTAAGGAACAGAGAAACCAACAACTGACGGTTCCCAAGTATTGAAAGTGCTAAAGGTTCTAGCAACTGGAGCTGCCTTATTTTGAAGAATAGATACGAATGGCAATGAGTATGTTTGAGTATGCTAAGGTCGAAGAGCAAGCAGAAGTTAGTAGAAAGTGATGTGTGACAAGTTTATGCTTGCAATGGATGTTCAATTCGGTGGGAGTCAATGAAGTTGGTGCATGATGTAAAGAATATGCAATGAGAGAAGTTTAAGAAAATCTTCTGTGAAGAGTATTGGATCATGCCACAAAGACTAGAAAGATGATGGAGTTGTTCGACTTCACCAAAATCGAAAAGTATTGAAAGTTAATCATGAGGAAATGATGAGCATATTCAAGGAGACCCATCGTTTCAAAGAGAGAATACTACATCTTCAAAAGCTAAGTAGGGTTAAAGGAGTGGAAGAAATCATTTTAGAGAGTGTTTCGTTGGCTCAACGCAATGTTTTAAATGTAATGAGAGTGGTTATTTGGTCAAAGGTTATCTGATTTTGGATTAAGGGACAGGAAATGGTGGCACTGAAAGTGTTTTCTATTATGGAAGAGGCAAATGAAGATGGAGTTTGGTGAGTAAGATAGGCATTTTGAGTATAAGGATCTTGAGGATGTAATATGTAGTGTAATTATCTTGTAGGATTGTAAGTAGAATCAGTATTTTTAGTGCATAAAGATGCTTTGGATGTAGTTAAGTTAGTCATATTCCAGTAATCTGTCACATTGTTAGACAAAAAGGGAAAAATTTGGACAAAGGCTCTTTTGTTGCAACAGATGTAGATAACAATAGGAAGATTTGGATGTATGATTTAGCATTTTGCTAAGTAATTAGAATTTGCAAAAGCAGAAGTAGTGAAATTCTTCAGAGGTTGTGGGCAAAAGTATAATTCAAAAAGTTGTTTCGAATATTTTGTGTTGGGAATGGTGGTTGTTAAGTTAAGCTAAATTTGAGGACAAAATTTATATAAGGAGGGAGGAATGTAATACCCTGATTTTTTGTAACAGAATTAAGTAAGGATTAATTGAGAATAAATTAAAAAGTAGATTGATTAAATAAAGAAATGAATGAATTAGATTGAAATGGATTAAAAAAGAATAAAAGAAATGAAATGGAGAAATGCTGGCATTTTAGGTCAAAAAAGTAATCAACTGGGAATCACCAGTCAACAAGGATGTCGATTGGTTCCACATGAAAACATGCTAACTGGGAATTGGTGGTTGATGGGCATACCATCCTTTCCCACGTGGTTTTGCTGCACAAAGAAAAGAATTGGAGATCCCAAGGCATGATCTACACTGTGATTTCTCTACGTCTCTCTTCTTTACAGATGAAAATTTATAAGATGAGTGTTAGGTGAGATTATATTGGGATCTATGATAAGTATTAGGCAAGCCAGAACAGAAGAAATGGACAGAGAGGGAAAGATGAGCTCTAGGGATGAAACAGAAAGGCAAAGGAGAGTGCCGAGGAAAAGAGAAAGAAGAGAAAAAGAGAAAGTGGAAGAGGAGTCTCTAGAGGCCATGAGGGGGAAAGAGTAGAAGAAGAACAAGAAGAAGAAGAAGAAAAAGAAGAACAAGAAGAAGAAGAAGAAGCAGAAGAAAGTGAATGCAGGGGCTGTTTCCCCAAGGTGCTCTTTTGGTAAGAAGGAATCCTTCTCTGCTTTATTTATAAATGATATGTGGATGAATGAAATTGAAGTGTATTAGCGTCTGTTAAGGCGATGACTATACTTTGTTGGTTGAGGTTGTCATTGGATTTTTGTATTGCTGATAAATGGTGATGAATTATGCATGTTGATAATGGGTGTTCTCCGTTAATGGGTGATTTTTGTTCAGTAATGGATTTTAGTTCTCTGTTGGTTAATTGTTTGAGAGTTTATGTTATACCAATTAGCTCCAGATTATGGGATAATAATGGATGGTTATGCTTGATTAAATAAGTGTTAATAGATAAGTTGAGGAAGTGTTGATCCATTGATGTGAGTTCTGTTCCTTCCTTTGGATTATTGTTTTGATAAAAGGGAATAATGGTATCAAAGTTGGGGTTTATAATTGGTGATAATTAATGGGTAAATGTTACTAATTGTGAAGGTATTGAAAAGGAAGAGTATAAAGTGCAAAAACGCCCTACGGACTGCATGTAGGTGATATGTACGTGTTTTGCCTAAAGACCTATATCGCAAGAATTAAGAATTGTATGTTGACTGTTTACTATTTTAATGGATTATTAAGTTATGTTATAATCATGTTCTGAGGATTGTATTGTTGCATGATGCTATCTTTATTTGATATAAGTTCTTTTAATGATATGTTTATTAGTTTTGAGCTAAAGATAATGATAATGAGATTCGGAATGTTTTGAGGCCTACATAGAAGAGATTGAACTGTATACATTCACAAGCATTATGCATTGTAGTTTTCAAAATGATACAAAAATGGGTTTTAATCCATGGTTTTAAAAAGGAAACATAAACAGAACATAAATGAATTAAACTTGATAAATGTAAAAGAGATGGATATTAAACACGAGACAACGGTTTGATGTGAGGCTGTTTAAGCCCTTAGTGGGCACAACTGCTAGCTTTCAGACTATGCCATTGCTAGCAGAGCTTTCAGATTATTCCATTACTGCTTATACCTATTGCAAGGTCCCTAGATTATCCCGAGATAGACTGACCAATGGTTAGTGAGGTCATTTAATCCTTGGAGGGCACAATCACTAGATTTAGGATTATGCCATTACTAGCAAGATTTCAGAGTATGCCATTGCTGCTATACTAGAGGTATCAGGTCAAGTGCATTGGATTGATTGGTCAACAGTTAGTGAGCTTTCAGACTGTACCATTGCCACTATACTCAAGGCATCAGGGTCGGGTGCACAGAAAACAGAAAAGAGACTAAAATGTAATTGAGAAAAGAAAAAGAAAGAAAAAAACTTCATACGAGATTTAAAAGTTGCATGGCACATGCTCTTTATAGTTAATTTTTATATCACTTACTAACCACTACGCTCATTAGTTTAAGTCTTGTTGATGTAGGTACGCAAAAGAAGAGGTCAAGGAGCAGTTGATGAATGATTTGCATGAGTGGATCTTGTGGCGTTAGGCTAAAAGGATTTAAAAAGGAAAATGGTTGTTAGAGGACTTTAAGTATATTCTTTGTAAATGGTTTTAAGAAAAACATTTTATATACTTCCATTGCAAATTGTAAAAAGAGTTTTATGAAAGAAAAATCTTTCGCTGTTTTATAAAAGAAAAAGTTTTAAATTTTACATGTTTTCAAATGTAAGAAAAACTTGGTCACTAAATAATTTTATTATAGGTGACCTTTCATGTCACCGATCAACCACTCACAAGTTTTTGATGGGCTATGAGTCCATCCATCATTAATCAAATTTCCAATATTATCATGGATGTATTCGAGGTCAAGCATAAGTGGAAGTTCAAGTTCAAATATAGAAAATTTGATGGACTTTCCAAAACTGCACACTTCTTGACCTCCGACAAGTGTTTGACTATTTTGACATTCCATGCAATGTCATATCAAAAAGAGTGCTTCATGAAGATTGTAGTTGACTTTGGAAGCTTTCTAGAATAGGCTAGTTCATTAAATTTGGAGTTTGTTTGCTATGAAAAAAGCCACAGAACAGAAGACAAATATTATGAAAAGTCCAAGTATGTAAGCTTGAAGACCAAGGAAGTCTATACATGGAAACCATCTAAGTGGCCAAGCACTAACAAGGAACAGCTGCCAAAAGACCTCTAGACTTGGGGAAGGAGAAAGGAAGAGATTAATTAAATATTCTTTTAGGAAATTTACCTAGTATCTACTAAGTAAAGAGTCACACAACTTATACTATGAGTCGATTTAAGTTTATTGTTTCTTATTTTGTTTACTACTATTTTACAGTTTATAATTGGCTATTTAAGGGCACCTTATGTACATGTTTTTTTGAGAGAGTGAAAATTGATAGTAGAAAGCTTTTTGCTTATTTTGAAATTAAAGGGATTCCTATTTCACCATTTTGGTGTGTTACAATCGAACTTACCCTTGTGTGTGTTACATCACAAGATTGGGATCACTTGTAAGTTGGCTGAGTTCTCTTATTGGCATCTGCATTCTTTCTCCTTGGAGGAATAGGGTGTGAAGTGGTGTCAAACTTTCCAAAGGCACTTGATCGACAAATCATCCATAAGGGAGCATTTGCCACAAGTACTTTCTATTTCTTGCGACCTAATTTCTATCAAGCATATTTCTTAATCCGTAGTAGATATTTCTATCATTATTAACGTAGTTCGTTCATTATTTATCCAAGAAGAAGTGGTCTGAATTTCAGTTGAAAAGCTTCTAAAACAAGGGAGTTATTGAATCTCAAAGTTAGATTTTCCATATTTAGTTTTGTGGCCAAATAAGGAAATGGAGGAACCAGTCGATCAGCCTGACCTCCCGCTCGACCGGACCATCTATGATAGGGTCCAAACCCTAGTTATGCAAGTTTTTCAAATCTATAAATTCAGTTATATGAAAAATCTGACTTTCAAACTTTAAATAGATATAACTCCAGGGGCATATGGAGTTAATGGCTGAAACTTGCAGGAGTTGAAGTCAATAATCCAAAGAGGATCATGCCAAAAATCCAGCTACAAACTTGCTTTAAACTCGGAGCTATGCTATTCCAAAAATCACCCTCATATTAGGGTTTCACAGGGCAGATTCTGTTACTCAAAAATACCACAACGAAAATACCACTTGCATATATTGTATCAAGCCCAAATTTGGAAAAATATTACTTAATATTCTCAGCAATACAACGGTCAAATATGAGCCTCAAATAAATACAATCCCTAACCAAAAAAATTCACAAATCAAGGATTAAATCTGTAAATGCACAAAAACAGATTCATGCCATGAATACTTTCCTTTCAAAGCTTCAACTAACGATTCCAAATCTCAAGATAATCTTCACCAAATCCAAAAGAAATAAGGAACAACCAATAATTCCAAGAAAATAGAACCTTTTCACAAAGGATGGATGAATGAAAGGTGACAAATCAATGAAGTCCACAAATCCTCCAAAACCGAGGGCCGACTAGTTCGACCAATACAAAGAATGACTCTCTCCACTGGGGGTTGCTAGTTCTTCTACCTCTGCGTCACAAGCACCACCATGCAAGGAAGAGGAGCTGGAGAGGCAGCAAAAAATTGTTCACTTGAGATCTAGCAAGAACAAGGAAACCAATGTTGAAGATTGAAGTTGGCCGAGAGGGATGCTCCACGGGTCTTCAAGCAAAATGCAAAGAGAAGTCTTCTTTAGGGTTTTTCCAAGTCAAGCTACGATTAGGGTTCATTAGAGAAGATAAAATACCTATCTAATAGAAAATTATAATTTACAAAAGTACCCTAAACAGCAAATAAAAAAAATGACCTCAAAATTAAAACCAAAAAATAATTCTGTGGTTGGATTTTTTCCTCTGTAAATGGGTCGTTTGACATAGCCAACAAACCTCAAATGTATGCCAAATACCTCTTTGGAAAGCTCTGCACGTCTGCTACAATTGCATGAAGAACAAAATGTGACGATCTGTCAATTTCTAAAACATTCTTTGTGTTTAAAATTTATGTCATAAAATTTTTTTACGTTTAATAAATAAAGCGAATAATAAAATCACTTAAGTAAATAAAACTTCAACAGAGTTGAAACGCGGAAATAATTCAATAGTTTTACAAACCACATTGAAATTAAAACAAACTTAATTAAAAGCATTTATTATCGAAATAAAACTTAAACAAAACATAAATTCCTTTGCAGAGCCACGCCCACACAGGTCTACTTCCCCGGATAACTCGCCTCCTCCATGGGGAACACTTCCTCATCTGCTCCCGGATTAATCAATTCTTTAAAATTATTTACACCACAAGTAAAAACTGTAAGCTCGAAAGCTTAGTAAGGAATTAGGAAAAACACAACAAAATGCCTCTAACTCATTATGTCGGAATGAGATTTGCTCAAACCGTTCTTTACTCACGGTTACATATAAAACTCGTAGCTCGAGTTGGGAGATTAGGGAACCCTAGCCGGCAATGGTGGGGAACTCGGCATCTAATACCCTAGAGTAGACAAGCTTATCTATCCCATGGACGGGAAGATTTAATTTGGTTTACCGAGTCTACCGATTAGATCCGAACCATTAACTCGGCCACTAATTCCCTTACGTACATTATTAATCATTTTAGCTCACATCATGAATACCAACCCGGACGTAGTACTTCCTAAGGGTTTCTAAGACCATGGACGCTTAACCTAGCGATTCTAATCGTAGAAATCGATCTATTAAGCATTTCCTAATTCAAGGAAAGATTCTATACAAATAATCAAGGAATAATCTCTACAAACAATCAAAAAACTTAAGCTACAATCCATTAAATGATTCACACACACAAAATTCAGGTTTATCAATCAACTTCACATATTTCAAAAGCTATTGAGGATTAACTACAACTAACGATTGATTGAAATGCCATATAAAGTGACTAACGAGATTAAGAGTTTACAATAAAATAATATAATGAACTAAGCATACAAGCATACTTAGAACTAGAATAATAGAGAAATATACAACAATACTCTTTAATGAATTGAAACTAGCATACATACAACCTATTTCAACATTAGTTATGAAAACCTAAGAAATTGATTCGTGCGATTTTAATTTCGAATTGACAGATATTTAACTAAAACAGTAGTAGTTCGATAATGGAAACATGCTAATCATGGATTAAATTAAATGCAGTACAATAGAGAAATAACAACGAGATTATATTTGCACACATTGGTTTTACTTTTAATATTCAAAGAGAGTAACAACTAGCATACATTGATTTTACAATTTCAAGAGATTTATCGCTAGCATACATTGATTCTACATTTTAAAGAGATTTATAGTTAGTATACATTGATTCTACAATTTAAAGAGATTTATAGTTAGCATACATTGACTTTACCATATTGACAAATAGTTATCCTACATCGATTTTAACACTACACTATCATGCACACATTGATTTTAAGATATTAACATGCTTAATATTTGAAGAGAGTAACTATCTATATGATGGACTAAAATTCTAGCAATATGGTTAATGAATATAATGTTCTTATGATTTCGAAGAGACATTAATTTTGCATAATGAAACAAGAGTAGAAACAATAAAACATAACAACTATAGAATTAACATCTAGTCCTAACCACTCCAAACTCCAAATGGAGTTGCATGCCATAAAACAATCAATGAAACTACTATAAGAATTCAACAAGAAAATATACCTATTGTACATTCAAACACAATCAAAAGATAAAGCAAACAACAAATCAAGTACTTGTGGGTAGGGCTTATAGTTGCCAAAACATACAATTCCTTACCTATTCTCTTTGGGAAAATCGGAGGTGTTGATAATTCTAGCCAAATTCACTCTTCAACACTCAATTTTTCTTCAATTCCCTCCTTCACAAGTTTCACTAAGCAAATACTAATGTCCAACACATTCTCACTTTAATAATCTGCATAAGATTCGTGGGAATCAATGCACATTCAATCACTAACCCTAATTCACATAAACAACTCAATTCAATGTACAAAACTTAAAAACCCATACCTTCACCCATAAATTAATCCACCAAATGCATAAACAATTCCTCAATCAGCTGGAGAGGGGCCGATTTCATGTGGGTAGGGAGTTGGTTGTCGAGTTAGTGGGGAAATAATGGTTTTTGAGTGGGGAAATGCCAACTTAAAAGAGATTCCTCGCGAATCTGGGCATTTTCGGACGACTGGGGACGAGTCTTTTGCGTCCGCATCGTCCGTAGTACAAAATACTTAGGCAAAATTTTGAGCTTGCAAACACCATATACCGTCTGCATCTATTGTCCGCGTCGTCCGCAATGTTCTAGAAATATTACAGATTCATATCGGACGCTGGATTTTGGCATCCGCATGCGTCCGCATCGTCCGAAATGCTCCAGAATTATTACAGATTCATATCGGACGCTAGATTTTGGCGTCCGCATGTGTCTGCAATCGTGGAAGATAGTTTGGGATGCGAAGTCTCGTCCTTAGTCTACGGAGTTTGCTCAACAGTGTTGCGTACGCAAAGGCCATCCGCACCTACCGTCCGCCATCGTCCGCAACAGCACAGTGGATAGTGAGGACGCCAAAACGCCGTCCTTAGGCGTCCTCAACCAGAATTTCTCCTTTTAATTCCTAACAAAATTAACTAATTTTCTACCCAAATCATCTCCAATCATCACTTAACATTTTATTGACGTAATCAACCCCAATAAACGTCATTATGTAATTTAACATAATTAAATTACAATTTCTATGAAAATAGGAAAATATGGGGTATTACACAAAATTTGAAATGAAGTCTTTTCAATTGCCAAAAGTGCCCTTGAACGCCTAGAGATTAGATTCTAGGCGGAAAGGAAAGCTCACCAATTCTTCTATGATTATCATGACATCCACTAGTCCAAATGCATCAACTCTCTTTGTGAAATTGATCAAAACTCTCCTCCAAGTTAGCTAGAGAAGAAACACCCACAAAATAAATAAAAAGGTTAGAAAATAAAGGAGCCCTTGGCCCGAGCTCAGGTGACGGGACCTTGGGGCACATCATACTCTCGGGGTTGAAAAGGATTTTTCCTCAAATCTCAGGACTCTCCGGCCTCTACTTTTTGTTGATGCTCCTCTAGGATCAAATGGGAAATTTAGATTGACTCCATGCATCCCTTCTTCCACATAAGGGTGTCCATATAAAGTAGCAACAAAAAATTCTTCAATCCTCATGCAAAATAATCGATCCCGTAACCTAAGCTTGCATCTTTTCCAATACATTGCAATAATCTGATGAAGCTAAACACAGAGTCTTGATTACTAACATGGAAAACAAGTTCAGGAATGTGATGCTCTTGAATCAGTAACTTGTCTATACTATACCACTAGACAAACTAAGGTTGTCAACCCCAATCAAAAGTTCAGAATTAAAAGAGTTATCAATAACACTAGCCACAGTAGTATCATCCAATAGTGGCATAACAGGTTCAATAACAATAATATCCTTAATTCATCCAATTTTAAAGACCCAATCAATATTAAAATCCCAATCAAGATTAAAATCATAATCAATTAAGGAACTCGAAGAAAAGTACCTTACTTGCTGGTCCTAGAAGTTTGGTCCTTTGGGATGGATAATTCTATGACTTTGGAGAGTTGGAGGATCATAACAATTTAAGAGAATAGGTTCCTCTTGTGTGCAACAATCTTCTATGAGTACCCTCTTTTCTTCAACTTCATCCAATAAATCCCAATTCATTTGGCTTGGCAGTCCAAAATGCAAATTCATGAAATCCACTTTCACTTCTTTCTCTTCGAGAGTTAGTTCCATGGGGAGATCCTCGTTCATTTGGTTTGTACTGTCAGAGAATCTTTCTAAAAAATCTTCTTTCATGCCCTTGAAATCCAAAGATAGCAGTGACCTTTCCTCAGGTAATATGATCTCCTCAAACATGTTTTCATCTTTATCAACTTCTTCAAATTGTTCCATCAAGCTTGTTGTTTCCTCCAACATCTCAACATTGCCCTATGTGCTGGAAGGTTGAATGCTTGTAAAACCTAAATATTTTGACAAGTTCTCAAATCGATCAGCTAAGTCTTGTAATGTGGCTTGCATATCCAATTGTTGGGATCGCTGGTCTTTGTGAAAATTATTCCTAGTTCGGTTGGAGGGTGGGGAAGTCAAAACACTTTTAGTGAGCTTCGAAGTGTACTTTCTCCTAAAAAACCTCTTCATTAACCCCCACGTATTGATGGCTTCTTCACCTTCTTCTCTTCGGTTGGAAATCAATTTGCTCCACCATCTTAAAGCACTTCCCTTAAATCTTGAAGAAATAAGTTTCACCATTCTCCTTTCCGAAAGATAATAGAGTAGAAAGATTTTGTCGACTTTGCTTTCCCATTCCAAATAATCTTCTATCCATTCTGAATCATCAAAGGAAGGAATAGAACCTTGTAACTGTAAAACCCGAGAAATTTTAAGAGGATAAAATTCCACGTGTAAATTTTTCGCATTTAAATCGGGCATGACGTTTAGCAGTTGACGTGAATTACTGCGTAATGGCATGAATGAAATTTTGGTCAATTAATCAAATTGATGAAATTGGATATAGCCGAGCGATTAAATAATTGAAAGAATGGATTTGGAGAATTAAATTGGATCGATAATAAATGTCAAGCAAATAGATCGGAAGTTGGTTGATTAATATATATATATATCTTAAGTAAGTTAAGATAAAGGAGAAAGAATTAAAATAGGAAAAAATGAAATGTAAAATTAACAGGAGAGGAGTTGCGGATTACGAAAAGAAAAGAAGAAATTGGAATAGGAGAAAGAAATGTTTAAAAAGGAATAAAAGGAAAATTGATTGAAAATTGAAAAAAAAAAAAAAGAATGAAGGACGTGGCAGACTTGAAGAATTAAAGAGAAGAAGGAATAAGGTTTTTGCATTTTGCGTTTCCTGCTTCACTTCGGCCGCCACACAGAGAGAGAGAAAATTGCAGGGGAGGGAGAGAGCATTCCGATCGGCGAGAGACGTCGCAAGGAGGCAACACGACGACGGTTGTTTTATCCGCGTGTTCGGCGTGGGAAGCAGCTTTGCCATCCGAGCAGACGAAGGCGAGCTCTCGGTAGTCGGTGGCTGCGAGCTTCCGAGCACGGGTGACGATCGCAGCTTCGATGTAGCCGAGCTGTTTGGACGACGATCAACTGAACCGGAAAGCTCCATTCCGCCGTTTCTTCCAATTTCGGTAAGGTTTCTGCACATTTTCTTGGTCTCTCAGCAAATTTTTGGTAATGTAAGCTTTGGGTTTAGTTGTTGTTGATGAGAAATGGCCGATTGTGTTTCGATTTTGGAATGGCCGATTGTGCTTTGATTTTGGTTTCCGATTTACTATCTCTATGTCATTTCAGGATTTTGGATGAAAGAGTCGATGATAAGGCTCTGTACAACCGTGAAGTTGATATGGATTCTGTATAAATTTTATTTTGGTTCTGCAACCTGTTTTGGATGGGAAGGGAAGTCTTGTAGAGTTTTATCCAATGGTCATTTGACTTCAAAATATGGCACTGCAAATTGTTTAGCATGTGTCTTAGTGTAAGTGTTTGAATCTATTTAAGTCAATGGATACTTGTGAAAGAAATGTTGTGAACTAAGGAGTGAAGTTTGGAGATTTTTATTTGATTGGTCCGGTTGGGTGAGTTCAAATTAGTGGGCGTCATGTTTAAGTTGTTAAGTGATGAAATTATGAGATTATTGAATTGTTGGTTGTTTAGTTGTGGTTTTATCGAAGAGGATTATTGGGGATCGATATCTTGGATAGTGGAATTTCTTTTTGGAGTGGACGGATTGAAATTATTCCATTGAGAAAGTGAAGAAAGAAATGAGATTTTATATTCTGGGGACTGTATAAGTGTTTAAAGTTGGACTTGGAGTTTAAGGAATAATGTTAGATAAAGCTTGAGAATTTTGTTGAGGTTATTAGATACGTCACTTACACATTGGTTGGTCTCCTACCCCGATATAGGACCCTTCCACTCATTGTTTTTGGCATGTTGATTTCAATTATTGTGTTTGACATATTTTTAGGATCTGACGAGTTCGAGGACTTTGAGCCGATACCTGAGGCTACTGCTTCTTCAGACAAGAGGAGAGATCGCCGTCGAGGTAGGGGTTTTATACTTAGTTGTTTTGCACTGCATTGCATCGTTTTCAAAACCTTATTTTGTGGGATACCACATGCGAAAAACCTGACGGGGACTGTTCGACAGCACGTCAGCCTTTTTATATTATTTATGTACGAAGGTTTTACACGTTTACTTGTGTGTATTTGATTTCATGGTGTGATATACTGGATACTGTTACGGGATTGATGGATCCTCTTGGCACTTTGGACGATCCGGACGTCAAAGTATCAAGAGGCCATCCCTGGTACATCTCCTGCTGCGTGGAGATGGTTTGTTTGCGCGTTGTGTGAAATCCCAAAACCTGATCAGGGTGTATCACAGGTGTGTCGTTGACGGAATTTGCTCATGACACCCTGGAATCACGGGTGTGTCGTTGACGGAATTTGCTCATGACACCCCGGAAGACAGGTCGGGTCTACGGACCGCCGTCATTTTTCTTCCTCCAGCCTCATGAGGTGCTGCCCGGAAACGGTCGCCACCTTTCTGTGTGTTTGTTCGGGGGATTCCATGAGCGTTCCCCTTTTTCATGGATTATAGTTTTTGTGATAAAACACGACGAGGGTATATTGACATATAGCTGTCTATGTATACAGCCATGCTTTCTAAATATCTTGTCGGGGGCCGTGGGTCCGGATTTTCTAAAAGAGAAAATGATTTTCAAATGTTTTTGAAAAACATGCATGTTTCTGGAAGCCCATAGTTTTTAAGAAAACAGTAAAACAAGTTTTAATGCGCATTACATTTAGTATAAGTTCCATACTGAGCTAGTCACTCACCCCAATCGACTTATTTTTCCAGGTAGAGAGAAGATTAATTAAACTTGAGTGAGATTCAAAATAGGGACTTTGATCTATTTCATATTTTCATCTAGTTAAACTTTCATTTATCGTTAAGCAAATATTCGGGATGATTGTATAATCTTAAATTTGGATGACTGTAAAAGAGTACTAAACTTGGTTGGTGGATCTTCTGGGTTGTATGCACATTATCGTTAAGACTTTAAAGTCTATTATTTCGTAATTTAAATTTTTGCAATCACTATATGGACCGTGAGCCATCATAAGTGGGCCACGGCTGGGTATTTATACAAGTCTTCCGCGATAATATAACAAGCCTTGGGCTGGGCGACTAGGTTTTCTATGAAGATCGGGTCGTTTGGCTCGGCGTTTCTGTCCGGCCCCCCTTCAGGTCGTGACAGTAACTCTTCTTCTTCTATAAGGTAACTTCTTGAAAGAGTTTGGCCTTTAGTCATCCTGGGCGGGATAGATCTCTAGAAGAGCTCACTCTTCTTCTAGGACTAGAGGTCCTCAGCTCTCTCACTTGATCATGATAGGTTTCATCATGATCATGTTGCATTCTTCGAAGGGCTTCTTTCACCTCGTCAAGTTGAGCTTGGAAGTTTTTCTCAATTTGGGTAGGCTCCCTCTCTAGTGGTGGTGAATCATCCAATTTAGCTCTCCTACCTCTTTGGTAGTTCGTTCCACTTCTTGTACTCATGATAGACACTCAATATAACACAATAACAACAACAAAAGGCATGAACCTGGCTCTGATGCCAGATGATATGGTCCAAATCCTAGTTATGCAAGATTGTCAAATCTGTAAATTTGGTTATATGAAAAATCTGACTTTCAAACTTTAAATAGATATAACTCCAGGGGTATTTGGAGTTAAGAGCTGAAACTTGCAGGAGTTAAAGTCAATAATCCAAAGAGAATCATGCCAAAAATCTAGCTTTAAACTTGCTTTAAACACGAAGCTATGCTATTCCAAAAATCACCCTCAGATTGGGGTTTCACGTGGTAGATTCTGTTACTAAAAAATACCACAACAAAAATACCACTTGCATACACTATATCAAGCCCAAATTTGGAGGAACATTACTTAATAGTCTCAGCAATACCACGGTCAAATATGAGCCTCAAATAACATACAATCCTTGAGCAAAATGAGTCACAAATCAAGGAGTAAATCTGTAAATGCACAAAAATAGATTCACGCCATGAATACTTTCCTTTCAAAACTTCAACTAACGATTCCAAATCTCAACATAATCTTCACCAAATCCAAACCAAATAAGGACCAACCAATAATTCCAAGAAAATAGAGTCTTTTCACAAAGGATGGATGAATGAAAGGTGACAAACCGATGAAGTCCACAAATCCTCCAAAACCGAGGGCCGACTAGTTCGGCCAATACAAAGAATTATTCTCTCCACCAGGAGTTGCTAGTTCTTCTACCTCCACACTACAAGCACCACCACGCAAGGAAGAGGAGCTGGAAGAGGCAGCAAAAATTGGTTCACTTGAGATCTGGTAAGAACAAGGAAACCGATGTTGAAGATTGAAGTTAGCCGAGAGGGATGCTCCACGGGTCTTCGTGCAAAATGCCAAGAGAAATGTTCTTTAGGATTTTTCCAATTCAAGCTGCAATTAGGGTTCATTAGAAAGGATAAAATATCTCACTAATGGATAATTACAATTTACAAAATTACCCTTAATAGTAAATGAAAAAAATGACCTCAAAATTAAAACACACAAAATAATTATGTGGTTGGATTTTTGCCTCTGTAAATGGTGGACATAACAAACAAACCCCAAATGTAATGCCAATTACAACTTTGGAAAGCTCTAGGTGTCTGATAAAAATTGTATGAAGGACTAAATTTGAAATGAAGTCTTTTTGATTGCCAAAAGTGCCCTTGAATGCCTGGAGGTCAGATTCTAGGAGAAAAGGAAAGTACACAATTTCTTCCATGATTAGCATATAATCCACTAGTCCAAATGCACCAACTCCTCTTTGTGAAATTGATCAAAACTCTCTTCCAAGTTAGCTAGAGAAGAAACACCTACAAAATAAATAAAAATGTTAGAAAATAAAAGAGCCCTTGGCGCAGGCTCAAGTAACGGGACCTTAGGGCACATCACGTTTATCTGTTTGCCACTGCCTTTTTAAGGTCAACTGCCTGCTCGACCGAAAAGTCTCAATTGATCAAAATCCTTCAGCTCTAGTTGATCTCCGTCTGCCAATGATTGACCACCTTGACTAGAATTTGCCCAATTCGGTTGATTAACATACATCATACTTCTTCAACATATATTCCGCCGATTGTTCCCCATATTTCTTAATATATTTATAGGTTATTACTTTACCCCTTCTACTGGTACATCAGTTTTGCTCACTCGCGCAGTAACATGAGGCTACATATATTCAATTTTTGACTATACCAGTCGACCGCTGTATAGGTTCTGGTTAATTGCAACCTAATTTTCAAAGGATATAGGTGGTGAACCTCAAGGTCTCATCACAAGAGCACAAGCTAAAAGGCTCATTAACCTTTTTAATGCTTCTTATTTTGCAGGTGAAGACTTCTATGATAAGTTGGAAAGAGTACCATCTAAAAGTGACAAGGAGCAACCAAAGAATTTGATCGAATACCATCACTCCCATGGTCATATTTGGAGACATTTGTGGAGAAAAGCAAGAGTAAAAGCACTTCAAGGAGCTCTAGAATTCCAAGGAAGTAGCATGGAAGATTTTTATGAATTATTTGGAACATTGGTTGAACAATATATTGGTTGTGTTTTTGTGGTGCTCTTTGCTCAGGCCTAATGGTCGAGAGCCCTCTATTTTTGTGTTGAATGTTTATAAGGATATATTGGTCATTTTTTTATTACATCAGCTCTTATGGCTTGTCCTAACCTGTTTTGAATGAGCTAAAGAATCCTTTTGAAAAGGTTGGAGTTCCCTACACAATCGGCCATCTCCCTTGGTGTTTCACCCGAGTGGATTTTGTGTAAAAAATTCATGTTTCTTGTGAGCTTTGTGGTGATTTCTCTTAAAGCTATCCCTTGTTCCATCCATCAAGAGGTGGATATCCTTAGTGAAGGAATAGAAAGCTTGCTAAGACCCAACTTGGAGTGTTTCCACCATTGGAGACCATTGATGTCAATAGGCACGGTTTAGGCGCGTATTCGGATCAGCTTGCATCCTTCGTGCATAACTTCCGTTCCACAATGTATCTTCCTTTACTTTTTGGAAGGCTCCTAGTTTATTTACAAAGCAATACCGGTCCAAATTTCACGCCATTTGGATGCATACAGACTGAGTTACATCACTGTGCATTTTGGGTCCGATTCTGCCATTGACACGACCCATTTTTACTTTACATAGAATGTATGGATTTGGAATACTTTTTCTTTATAAAAATGTGTATTAGAATACTTTTCATAAATAAATCAAATGGAAATAACTGTAATGGAATACCGTAAATAAAATTTTTTTTCTTTCAAATTATTAAACCATGTCATAAATTAAAAACCATGTTCATAACATTTTACAAATACATTTTTCTTTCCTTTATCCGTTTAGCCCAGCTAGTACAAGATCGACAACCCATAAATCCTCCATTAGCTACTCCTTTCTTTATTACCATGCTTACCTACATCACAAAAAGTAATCTATAAGTCTAACGC
Organism: Begonia loranthoides; assembly: GCA_022433065.1. Taxonomy (NCBI): domain Eukaryota; kingdom Viridiplantae; phylum Streptophyta; class Magnoliopsida; order Cucurbitales; family Begoniaceae; genus Begonia; species Begonia loranthoides. The sequence continues at coordinate 4,080,808 of CM039473.1, read as the reverse complement.
TTAGTAAGAAATGATATGCATTATGAACTTAAAACACAATATGCTTAAAAAATTTTCGTTTTCGTTTTCTTTCCTTTTCTTACAATTTATGGAAGAGTGGTGAACATAAGCCAAATCCACCATTCTTAAAATGTCAGAAAGAGTGGTGACCCTTGGCCAACTCAAAATGTTCTAATGTTAAGGAAATCCTGATGATGATCTATAACTATAATGGTGAGCCTTAGCCATTATGGTGAATCATAACCATAACAATTTCAAGATCATTATTTCGGAATTAATGGGCATCTTTGGCCAACTAATCCATTATCATTTTCTTTACGTACATCTATTTCAATTTCCATATTTCTTATATAAAACATATGCATGTAAACCGTTTCGTAATTTCTCTGAAATATCATGATGCATGAATATACACAAATGCATACAATTTCTCATATCATCTAACATATCTTCAAAGATCGACATGATCATTTAACTTCAAATCTATTAAACACAAACATCAAACAACATATACTCAAGCAACAACATGATTAAGAACTTAACATCTATCACAATCATCAAACATTATATCCTCAAGAATAATAAATTCCTAACTTTTGTAGGAGTACAAAAGCAAACACAAACAATCATTTCTTACTTTGAATTCCTTGGAGAAGTGAGAAAATAACAAGCTACAAAAGAGATTCTTCTTCACCAAGTGCTTCTTCCTTCCCCAATTCTTCTTCTCCTCTCCTTTCACTCTCAAGTTCTTTCTCATGATTCTCCCTCCAATTTTTCCATAAAAGGGTGGTAAATAATCTTTCCTCTCACTATTCAACCATCTAAGCATGAGATGACACTTTTTCAGTAAAGAAGTTCTGAGTAATCTCCTCTTCCATCCAAAAAAACATAACACATACCCTATTTTCTAGTGACTCTACACATTCTCGGTCGACCACAAATCAGCCCATGGCTAGGAATTTTCAACCTTTTCACTAAATCGGTTGAGCTCACCTTATAACTGGTTGACCTCAAATCTATCTGAAAGCAACATAAACCAATCTGTATTCAAATTAGTCGATCACCCACATACTGGTTGACCACAAACCAATCTTTACCAATCTTTTTTCATGCTATGCACATCCAGTTGATCAAACCAGCCAAGTTCGTCGACCAAAGCCTGCCAACTTCTATATTTCTTTAAAATTTCATTCCTCCAAAAGCTATTATCCACAAACCATTCAATAACATTGCAATAATCACTAAAATATACATTAACTACATTCCAAGTAAAACAAAAATGATTAAATTCAGGGTATTACAGCCCTTGGGTGCCTATTTGGACAACTAGCAAGCTTTAAGCCATAAATTCTTTTTCCGAACGACTTTCTTGTGGATTTTTGGAGTGGTTCATTGACAATTACTATAATGCCCTATAGCATTAAAACCTTTTTTTTAAAATATTACTTTTGTAGAAAACTGAGTCCTTTAGAAAAATGTACAACACAACTCTTTAAAAAAACTTCATTTGAAATCAAAGCATAGTAAAACTCAACTTTTATTAAGTATATTTTTGTACTATTTTAAAACCATGCAGCAAAAGTCTTTAATAAAACTCATTTAGAAGTTAAACGTAGTAAAACTCATCTTTTAAAATAACCACAAGCATTAATAAATGTTTCCTTTTTAAATCTAACATAAATCATAACAAAGAGTCTACATCATTAAAATTTATCTTTTCTTTAATTCTCATCCACGGTCAAATTCTCAATGTTAACATCTCAAATTCATTGCCTTCCTATCTCAATATTACATATTCGCAAGAAGAATAACAGAAAACATCTAGCATGCATCCAATCCTTGAACAATAGCTATAGGTATCGCAGAAACAACATAGTAACCATATCCTCAATCCACAACCAATAGGCATCATAGACAACATAACCCTCACTTATAGTAAACAATTCCTTTATGAACAGCCCATAGGCATCAAAGACATAACAACATAACATCTCCAAAGTAATTGTCTTTCTATCTCAATGTTACATAATTCTAAGAAGAATAATAGAAAACGTCTAACATGCATCAAATCCTTGAACAATAGCCATAGGCATCACAACAACCATATCCTCGATCCATTCTCAATAGGCATCATAGACAACATCATAGTAACCATATCCTCGAGACTTACAAGTATAACATCATGGACAATAAAACCATCAAACTATAAACCCTAACATCTTTGTGATGTAGGCCAAAGGCCAAACACAGTCAACATCACTTACCTAGGTATCCTCACGAAGTTCTGCCTACCCAACAATCTCATACACTGCCTATTAAAAAATAATCTTATGTTGTTTCTTCCTTTTAAATAAATAGAGAACTAGTTATTAAAGAATAACCCTAAACATCACCTATTGCAATATTATAACTTCAAAACTAAGGATGGAGAATTCTACCTTGAAAATTATTAGAATTAACATCACATAAAAGACAATGGTTGTCTTTTATAAATATATTGATGTATCCATTTTCAGTTTCATTGTCAACATATATGAATGTAAACCATTTCTTTTCTTTTCTTGAAATCATGATGCATGACATGAGTGAATATCATTCAGACCATCAATTACAAACTAATCAACATAATGATTCATTATCTTCTATGACTCCTAACCCATCAAACACGTGTGAGCATACAATTTACAACATTACATTACACTAACAACCTACTATATTCAATACAACAAACAATAGCATCAAAACAATACAACCCTATTTTCTTGTGACGTAAGCCAAAAGGCCAAAAACGTACATATCTCTTACCTTATATAGGTAATGTGGTTCTAACACTTAGAATATCTTCTTGAAGAACATCACCTTCACTATTAATAACACTTCCATCAATAACTAATTAATGCATAGAACACAAAAATAACATCACAATTATTACATTGCGATAAATAGCCATTATCAAACCCGCTATACCATAAATAGCCATAAATATTCTAGACAAAAGTGATACTCTTATTTGACAAATAAGTAAATTTTATAAGAGTAATAGCAAGATTAATTTAGGGTTAATAACACTATTATCAGAGAATTTGAAGTATACTACAAATATAAGAGTATCAAGAAACTCATGCATCTGCCAAAGATAGTAATAATATCTACTTGGTATTACTTCTTTGAATGTATCTCCTGGAAAATTTTTGATTCATTATATCTTGAGTTTCCTATGGCTTATTTGGTTGATTTTCGCATATATTGATTTCTCACATTTATTAGAGATCATATTATTTTGAATATCTGGTCATTAACCTAATTTTGCAACTTTTTTCATTTTACCAGGAAATTTCTATTCTTGTGAATACCTTAGTTATTTCAAGGTATCACCTCAGGTGATTGCTTCCAATACTCATTGAGCATCAAATTCTTCAAAACTTTATATCCAAAGATTGATTCTAATGAACACCTTAGTGGCTTGATTCTAGTCATTTTTGAGCGTTGGATTTAAAGTTTGAATGGTTAGAAATTTTCTAGTAACATTTGTTGAATTATAACATTTGTTTAAAGTTGATTGAGTTCTTACTTGAAGAACCAAAACAGTAATTTGAGGGCAAAAAGACAAGATTTTATTATAAAAGCCAAATTATGAGAGAAACACGAGTGGAGTTATTATCGAGCGAGTGTAAACACGTGAGAGAGATGAAAGGTTCATTTTATTGCATCAAATTTCTTTCTTTTGCTTATTACTTCTTGTTTAACATTCAATTATATTGATTTTCTTTTTCGTTAGAGACACAAAGATAGATTAATACCCCAAGAGAGAGACCAAGATAGAGTAATACCCCTAGAGAGAGAGAGAGAGTGAGAGTATTTTTACTTGGAAAGTGGTTGGAAACTTTTGAAGTAGATCTTCTTATTCTTTAATGTAGTTCCAATCACTTAGAAATATCTTCTTGTATAGCAAAACCTAAACATAGTAAAAATTTCATCAATATCTGTTTAATTGCATATAACTTAAAGTATGCATAATTTCGAATATATGTAATCTTCACCACTATTGTGTACATTACTTAATCATTTAGTGCTCATGACATGCACATGATAAAAACAACACATTTTAGACCTTCAGTTCAATATGCATACATTCTAGGATTTTTCTTGCAAATTTTTATCCTTATTTGAATATTCACAACTACCACCATACTTAACGAAATTAATTAATTCTGGAACATTTCTTTTTCTTAAGATGCCAAGAATAACATACTTAATTTGTTTTTCATTACAATCCCATTAACACAATCAACATATTTCAAAGAACATAACTACTTGATTATGACTATTTTTCTCATTTTTATTTCCATGGATACTTATAGAATTCTTGTGTCATATTGTGATATTAAATTTAATGTTGTTGAACAGATACTCTTCTTTTACAATTTAGGGTTATTTTTCACCCTATAAAATGAGTTTATTCACAATTATTTGACCAATAAGTATTAAATCCAATAAATATTACGATCACAAAAGTGATTTATGGCTTGAGAATATGATAATGATGATGGTAAACGTAAATAGATGTTGCCTAAAATAACGGGTTTTCTAGACAAAAATAACCATAAATTGCCTAGAATAACAGGTTTTCTATTTATGGCTTTAGATATGATGACTTCTTTTTTGAATCAGGTTTCTTATGTAATGATGAGTTTTGTTTTAAATTATTAGAGTTTATATGAATTGTAAAAAACTCACAAACTCATGTTTTACAAGAATTATGTTTTGATTTAGTAAAAGTTTTTCGTTGTAAATATTTTGCAAATATTTGATTAAATAGTTATATTAAATGCCAGGTTTTATTGTCGTTATTTCCAAGAAAATATTTATAAGAAAAATTTTGAGTTTTACAAAAAAGGATCGTTACATAAGCACTAATTAATCTCAAAGTCAGATTAATTAACATACTATGGATATATTCACATCTTTGTAGCCTCTTCTGTGATGCCCCGTGATTCCTTAACTTAAAACATGTAGTTTGAAATACATTTTTCTTTAAAATGTGTAGCAAAATACTTTTTCTTTCTTTTCAAATAAACTCATAAAACAATAAAGACAATTTATTTAGAAATTTTATTCATAAAATTTTCCTATTTCAGTTCATAGACATTTTACTTTACAAATTCTAACTCACATGGTCAGTCTTGCAATAACAACACAAAGTCATCTTCCTAGAGATACTTCTTCAACTATGTCATTTCTTTTGATCTTTCTTTCTTCCATGTGATTGTTCAATTAGTACCTACACCATAGGACTCATCTATAAGCATATTGCTTCATAAGTAATGAATATTTAAACATGTCATGAAATCAATAAAATCTTAAACTGACTAAATGAAAATGATATTTATATTCATAAAAACCATGTTGTTTTCTATTTTCTTTTCTTTCTTACTTTCTTTCCTTTTCTTCCATATTTCGTATAATCAGCTTCGGCATCAATCGAAAGCTTTGCAAGTAGTTGCACACATCAATCCACATCTATCTGTCCTAACATGAATTGAAGACTCACTAGTTGCCATGCACATCAATGAATAACATCTTTTAGTGGACTCAACCTCATTCGAGTCACCCATTAGCTACCATGCACATCAATGCACAAGAACTTAAAATTATCTAACATTCTCATTATATAATCTTATATTTAATACATTAACAATTTGGGGTATTAGATTTTCACTAAGAATATTTGTTCCTTACACCAATCCCTTGTTGCCGCATTGTTTCGTGGATGTAATACTTTCCGTAGATACTTATGCATTTACACGTTCACTGTTCCCCACAGATGTGTTCCCTTCTACTACTTCTCTTCTCTTGTAGATATCCAATCTGAAACGATGATATTTTATCCTTCATTTTTCTTCTGCGAACGCGTTCTCATCCATAGTATCTATTCTCCCTAGGATACTTGATTCAAATGATGATGTTTTATCCTTTATTTTTCTTCAACAGAAACATTCCCGTCCATGGATTCTCTTCTCCTACAGATACTCAATTCGAATGATGATGTTTTATCGTATATTTTCCTTTTGCAGACACATTCTTGTAACACTTGGAATTTTATCATATTAATTATAAAATTGTGCTATAAGAATGTTCGATGATTTGGTGCTCATTTGGTTGAGTTGTAATTCTTGAGATTGAGTATTATTATGAATTAATTGATAATAAAGAAGGATTTGAGGTTTACTACATTAGGTTTCATTAAATTTATGATTTGGATAAATCACAATCGACCAATGTTGGGAATATGGTCGACTAGTCCAGTGATAGTAAGGAATTTGTTTGTCTCGAGTAGTTTTGTGGTCGACCATAACTTGATATGCTGGGCACCTAATCAAAGAAAGATTTTAATATGTTGCTCTCTAGTTGATATGTAGTCGACTAGCCATGAGTTTGTGATCAACAAGGACAGTGTAACACAAATTTTCATGGAAGGCTAGGCTTCTGTAGCGGATGACTAGGCGTTCATAGCAAAAGAATAAACGTCTATGGAAGAATATTCTGTGTATAGTTCCTCTGAAATATACAAAATCAGTTGACCAAAAATTGAGGTGTTGTCGACCTGGAACATGAAAAGTGACCTGAAATATGATTTTATGTCTCGTTTTAATTGGAGAGAATGTAATTACTAAGCATGAATGTTGCTGGATAGGTTGACACTTAACTCTAGTGGCATGGTTAGCATGTTATAAGGAGTTCTTTTGTAAAACTTCAACCGTTAAAGCATATTGAGAAGAAAGAAACTTTCATGAAGTTGCTACTATCTCTTTCTATTTGCTAGAGGTGTTGAATATCAAGGAGATTGAATTCACTTCCAGGATATAAGTAAGAGATATTGTGTGTTTTGACCTCTTTGGCTTACATCACAAGATGCTAGGTTAAGATTAAGATATTGTTTGATATGTAGGATTAAGACTTGAATTGATATGTTGTGCATATAGGGATGATATTATGATATAATTTGATTGTTGTATGTTATCACCTTAGTATTATGTTAAGAACTACATGTGGTTTGTATCAATCCTTTGGAAAGATTAAAATGTTTGTTGTTTAATGATTGATACTATAGAATAAATGAAGAAATGTAATGAGTTGTTAAGAAATAGAATTCATAGAGGATAATGTGCATTGTATTATTCACATGCATTTCCATTCATCATGGTTTAAAAGAAAATATGCAAAAATATTTCATGCATATGTTTATTCATGATAAACTGAAAATGAATGAAAAATATATGTAAATAGATGTTGTGTGATATGGGGTTTTGAGATGGAGGCCATAAAGCGAGTCAAGAGGGCCACTTTCCCTTGTATGGTGATACTCTAGTGCTTTATGGGTAATTGAAACTGAAAAATGTTAAGTAATGAAATAAACGTAAATAGATGTTATGAGGTAATGGGTTTCGAGATAGCTGGCCTAAAGTGGGTGAAGGGGGTCATTCTCCTTTATATTATGACAACTCTAGTGCTTGGATGGGTACGTCAAAGTAGAAGTAAAGGTAAAGGTAAAGAATGACTAAAACAAAATTGCATGTTTTTATCAAATTACAAAACATGAGCATTGCATTGTTATTATATCTCTTACTGAATATTAGACTCATAGTTAAATCTTTTGATGTAGGTGATGCTCTTATTTTGGATGAAGGCATTAGAGATTAAAGATGTGAGTGTACAGTTGATGGGGCATTACTATGTTGAGCATTTTGCATTGTTCGACCACTTGAATGGTGGGTTCTGGCATAGGTTAGCATGATTTTACATATCATGTTTTGGTATTTGTATAAATGTTTTAGAAAGAAATTTAAGTAGTAAAATATGACTGTTAAGATACTGAATGTAAAATATTATTTGTAATGATGAGTAAACATGGTTGTATTCACAAAATGGAATGAATATTTTTACGTTAAAAAGAGAGTAAGAAACATCTTTTATATTTATAAAGAAAAGTCTTCCGCTACACTATGAGTTTTCAAATTTACGTTACACACATTTTATGAATGGTTTTTAAAAAAAGTGAAGGAAAATAGGGCATTACAAATATGTGTTAGCCTATAGACATTAGGCTTATTTTTTTATGAAGTTTTATATTGATAATTTATAAGTTGTTTATGAATATTCTATATTTATTCTTTGATTATGATCTTCGTTGATGTAACATCCCGTGTTCATTTTATCCTTTATTTTAACTAAAAAAAAATTCGCTTTTAAAAACACATGTGATGGAAAATCAGAGTAAACGAAATGTGGAAGTCTTTATAAAAAAAAACCATACAAACCAATGGTTTAAAAGCTATTTAAACAAACATTACCATCATGCTTATAGAATTAAAAGATTAACTTACAATAGTTTAAATTCAATGAACACTTGGAAGTAGTTGAAAACTCTTAAAATACTTGAATAAAACTTCAAAGTACTTAACACATTTAAATACCATTCCCTGACCCATAACCCACCAAGGTCAATCTGCCACCAGCACAAAAGGCCAAACCCAGTAATACTCTATCAGCTGCATCCTCTACAAGCTTTTATTCAATCATAGGCTCCTTACTTACATCACAGGACTTAAATTATGAGTCTAAAGCTTAGTAAACTATATAAATATAAAAGTCACGTAGTTTTCAATGTTCATTATTCCATTAACATTACCTTTACCGATGTCAGGGATGTTAACTTGACAAGATAGAACCCACATCTCACAATATTATCCCATCCAAGTGTTAGAGATGTCAACTTGACAATGTAAAACTCATATCTCTAAACATCTATTTACATTTATTCAATTTGTTCAAAACAATGCAGAAAACCATTTTCGTTTATTTGGGAAAACAATGATGCATTTATGCACACGTACAATTCTATCATACATGTATATCTAACATATCCTCAAAGCATAATCGATCCTTAACCTAAAGCATTGAACTTACTTTAATAAATCACAGTATCAAATAGCAAGGAACAATACATCCTCAATCAACATTTATATTAATAACCTAAGGATCTAGTAAATTCAATCAATATACAAATCCTAATTCCTATGATGTAGCCCCAAAGGGAAAATATATGCAATATCACTTACCTAGAGTCCTTAGTAAGTTTAGTACCTAAGTCTCTTCTCCTCAATACTTATTAATTAATAAACAATAGTTTATAAAACTCATTTATACCCAATAACTATCTCATAAATATCTACATGCTAAGGATACTCCCTCTAATTTCTAAATCACTAAATTAATATCCAAGTGTGAACATCTCACCATATTCAGAGTATAATCTTAATCAATGAAATATAACCAGAGTCTAACCCAATTTCTAGAATATATTCATCCAAGAACAGTTTTAATCTAACATAACCTCAATAAATGCTCAAAAATTCAAAACAATCAACAATATCCAGATTATTCTCAAGCAATAATCGAAGTAAAGCAGTCAATCCATGCTTACAGTTTAAAATAAAAAAATGAAGACAGTACTTACCTCCAACTTTCCTTCTCCCAAAACTCCTATCGGTACTCTTCCCTTCTAGAATTCTTCCTTCACGAGTCACAGACTCTCCCTTACTGTTTCTCCCAATCTCATAAACTCACTCAACAACCTTCTCTCTCTCTCTCCAAATCACAGTAGCAACCTGCCTTCCTTACAGTCTCTCTCTCTAAAATCCCAGAGTTTCCCCATGTTCTTTTCTTGCAAAATTTTCTGCAACTCACACTTGACTCTTATTTATAGATAACTACATGCACCCCTTCAGTGTCCTATGAAGGTGAAAAAGTCAAGGTAGGGATGCTTCATGCATCCATGGAGCGCCAAGCATCAAGAAAGATGATGGTTATTGTTCTCTGGTGACTTTCCAATTTAACGGTCGATTTAACCCGCTTTAGGTGATCGACCCAAAAGCTCTAGATTAACAACTTTCTTTGATGTCGATCAATCTTCTTTTTCACATGATTGATCGAAAATCAATATTTTCACAAAACTCCTTGGTCCCAGTCGATCAACCCTTTTCAGGTGATCGACCACTTTGATTTTCATTTGCCACTGCCATTTTTGCAGTCGACAACAACTATTGATGCATTATGGATTAAAATCTCTTTGAATCTAGTCGATCAACCCCCTTTGGACAATCGACCGGTTCAACATTCCTTCACCATTGTAATAATTTGCACAATAAGTGATCGATCGCCTCCCTTTAAGGATCAACCACTGTTACGTCTTCTCCAATTCAATATATATATATTATTATCCTTAACAAACATAAATCACTTATTCCAAATCATCCAAACCAATCACTAATTACTTCAAATATCATTCTTTTTAACTCAAATTATCATAAAATAAATGTCCAATCAATGCCAATAATTTTAATCTCTCTCCTGAGCTTAATATGAATATAATCTAGGGTATTATAATTTACTTTATCCAATCACATTTTCCTTGATCAACACCTTAATTATCCAAGTGAATTCCTAATACCCCAAATTAGGCCTTACGCTTAGTACTATGAAAATCCAAGATATTACAATTGGAAATACCCCTTAATAGGGGCATATATGCTTACTAATGTTCGTATTTAAGTCCATGTATCTCATGGTTATGTTTTGGGACTTAAAAGCATCAAGAAATGCAAAACAAGCAGTGTAGGTTGACTAAGGCTAAGAGGGTGGTCAACCAGATTGCTACAAGGAGCAGAACAACAATAAGCAATCGACTAGAGAAGGAGATGCAGCTGACCAAAAATATTATAGACGAGTCGACATATCCTGAAGTGTAGAAGAGTGGTCGACTAGAATAAAAGTGGTTGACCTGTAATTGGATAATGCTGAGCCAATTCCTGAAATGAGTGAAAGTGGTCAACCAGAGACAAAGAAGTGGGTCATCAGACCCATAGAATTATAATGACTACATTTGCAATAATTAGGAATGGTCGATCGGAGGAGTTGGTTGGTCAATCGCTAAACAAATTGTTATATATAGAAGCACTTGCAATTGGAAGAAACAAGAAGAGAAACCATATCGAAGCTCTATCAAATTTATCGTTGATATTTCTCTTCATATTTATTTTGTAGCCTAGCTCTCCTATTCCCAAAATTGATAGTTACATTAGGGGAGCTTAGACTTTAGATCTTTCATCGTAATATTTCCAATTCTTATACTTGAGTGAGATCTTTTTGTGTGATATTGTGTATATTTGCATAAATTTTTTATAATTCTTATTATATGTAGATATGTTTTTTAATATGCATGTAAAGAGTCAATCCATTTTTACACCTTCATTTTTTTTATGGTAATGAATTAGTTGATCAATTAAATTTGCTTAAACATAAATATAAATTGTTGAAAAAAAGAAAAAGAAAATGTTATGAAAAAGCATATTGATATTGTTCAAACTTTTGAAAATGATCTTACCATGTTAAAAACTAAGAAAGATGAATAAAATGCTTTTATCAAATCACTTGGTAATGATATTTGTGAATTGAAAGTAAAAAATGATGATTTGACTTCTATTGCTTTGAAATTCAGAAATGGAAATAAAAATTTATGCATGCTTTTAGAGAAGGAAAAGGTCACATTAGATAAAGCCGGAATAGGCTATCAATCCTTTGTAAAGAAGAAAAAATTATGAAAATTTCTATATTAGTCCTACCATTAGTAAAACTCATAATTGTGTAGGACATAAATAATTTTTTTCCATTGAAATCAAATACAAAATGATAAGTTTTAAATTTGTTTAGGTTCCTAAAGGAACCAAGCCTCAAACTCTAGAACCCAAAAAGATTTGGGTTCCTAAGAAAGACAATTGAGCATTGTTTTAGGTTGGTAGCTATCCCTTAAAGTATAAATGATTTGGATTATGAATGAAGGGAGACTCCTTAAAGTTTATCGTTATAATTCTTATTGATTTTTTTAACTTGAATAATTCTTATTGAGTTTGATAAAATTGATTTAAATGTTTACAATTGGTGTAATTTGTATATTATTTTACTTTGGATGGAGATATAGATAATGAAGTATTCATTATAGAGAAATTTTTGGTTTGGTATCATAGAATTATATATCTTTTCCAACATTTGGTAACGTTAATCTTTCATTTGGTTTCAATAATATAATTGGCAGCAAGAATTTGTTTAATAGATTGTTTTGATAGTGTTGTTGGTAAATATTATCCTCATTGATTTGAATTAGAATAATGACTAAGTGGGAGAGACTTTATTGAATATTTTGATGCTAAGTTTGATATGGTAATGCCCCTTTTCTAAAATCTTATTTTTCTTAAATCACAAACATTGTTGGACCTTGACTTGAATGTGGTTTGAAGTGAAACCATAGTTTAAAATCAGCTACCAACCATACGACTACAAAACATAGCTGCAAAATACTTTTATAAATTAAAAAACATAATCCGTGTAAATTCTAAATTTAAAAGTCTTTCACAATTTGTATAAACCCCGTACTTAAAACCATGGACTAAATCAAATAGAAACCTTGCCATAAAACCCTCATGAAAGTTGGTGGTCACCCTTACCAGTAAATCGTAGAATTATACCCAACAACTACCAAGTCTTCATCATGGGCAAGCTTCCTCACCCTGTACATCATCTGTGATTAGTACCTCCGATTCTTTCTCACCTAAAATGCAAGGATCATTTATAAGTCTAAGATTTAGTAAGTAATGTATGAAGATCAAGCATAAGTGGAAGGTCAAGAGAATAATTGAAGATCTTTCCAAAATTGTCTTCATTCTGACCTTTGCCAATAATTTGACTATTTTGGAAATCAAGACTACCTTTTTTCAAGAAGGGTTCTTCATAAAAGTTGTAACCAACTTCCTAAGATTTCTAACACATATTAGATCGTTGGTTTCGAAATTAGTTTGCTATGACAAAAGCCCAAAGAACAGAGAGCCAAAGTTTAAGGGAAGCCCGAGTTTTCAAACTTGGAGATCAAGAAACTCAAGATGTGAAAGCCATCCAAGTGGACAATTTGAACATGAAAAGAAGCCCAAGAGCAAGCCCATGAAGACATGCTTGAAGGACAAGAAAGTCAATCAAAAGCTATCAAGCCAAAGATCAAGGAAACATTTTAAATCAGTCGAGAATCGCAACCAAAAAGATTCACTTATCAAGGATATCTAGATCCACTTATCTAGGTATCTTTTATTTAGTTTTTTAATTTATGTTCTTAAAAGGCTATATAAAGCCACCAAATTTTATGTTTTAGACAGTTGTTGAATTTTGATAAAAGAAAGCTTTTACTTTTCGGGAATTGGAGAGATCTTTTTCTTCCTTTGGTAAGTGATATCCAAAGACTCTTTGGTGCGTAATATCCAAAGTACCTTTCGTGTGAGTTATATCACAAAAGAAACTTGCAGCCGCATCCTTATCCAAGGAGGTTAGAAGCGTTGCGTTTATCCATCACGTGTGGTGCGTTCTGTGCGCACATCAAAATGACTTTGAGGTATGTGACTCCTCTTTTAACGACAATGATATAGATTCTTATGATGATTATGATGATGAAGATAGTGATGATTTTGATGAGCTACTTAAAGAATTCAATGCTTTAACTATTAAATACAAAAAGTTAAAGAATGAAAATGAAGTGTTAGTGAAAAAACATGCAAGTATTGAGAAAATAGATGGAAATGAATATGATTGTTTAAAATTTAAAAATGATGAATTGAATAAGCATGTTGAGTTAATTGAAAATGAAAATAGCATGTTTAAAAAGAAAATTGAGGAATTGAACAAAATTGTATTGAATTTACTAATGGAAGCAAAAACTTGAATATGCTTCTAGGTAAGCAAAAATTGACTTTTGATAAAGCCGGGTTAGGATATCAAGCTATTCAAAAGAAAAGGAGTTATAGAAATTTCTTTGTTAAACCAACTACTTGTCATACTTGCAATGCTATAGGTCATAAATCTTTCGCTTGTCCATCTAGGACCATTAAAAATAAAAGATTTGTGAATTATGTGTGAGTTCTGAGAGGAACCAAATTTAACCCTAAAGGACCCAAAAAGATTTGGGTACCAAAGAAATTATATTGATTTATTCTTTATAGGTTAAAGCTCCTCCCCCTAAGGATCAATGGTACTTGGATAGCGGGTGTTCAAGAATATGACGGGAAACTTTTCAAAATTTTCCTCCATCAAGGACAAGAAAGGATATGTGACATTTGGAGGTAATCAAAAAGGAAAAATAATAGGTATTGGCAATATAGGTAATGTTTCTAACCCTATTATTGAAGATGTTTTGCTTGTTGATGGGTTGAAGCATAATTTGAAGTATTAGTCAAGTATGTGATAAGGAATATAAAGTTATTTTTGAATCAAAATCATGCATGATCATTGACAATTCGAATGGTAAAGTTTTATTTTCTGGTTATAGACATGAAAATATTTATGCTATTGATTTGTCGAGTATCTATAGTGATATTGAAAGGTGTTTTAGAGTAAGTGATTCTTTAAGTTCATGGACTTGGCATAGGAGACTAGGACACATAGGTATAGATACCTTAGCTAGGATATCGAAAAACAATCTAGTTAGGGGTCTTCCAAAAATTGCGTTTGAAAAAGATAGAGTTTGTGAAGCTTAACAAAAAGGAAAGTAAACAAAAAACTCTTTTTCTTCCAAACAATATATCTCTACATCAAAACCTCTTCAATTACTTCACATGGATCTTTTCGGTCCTTCTAAGGTTTCAAGCTTGGGAGGAAAACATTATGCATTTGTAATTGTGGATGATTTCTCACGTTACACATGTGTTTTCTTCTTAAGAACTAAGGATGAAACCTTTGAAGTATTTTCTAGGTTTAGGAAGAAAGTTTAAAATAAGAAGAAGCTTAACATTGTCACAATTGGGAGTGATTATGGTGGCGAATTCGAAAATGATCAATTCAATACCTTTTTTCATGCTAGAAATCGATGTCTCATCGTCACCAATCCATGCTTGCTAACGACCAATCAATAGAACACAAAGGGGAAGGACAAAAAATCACTAACTTACCTCGACCCGACGCCGGAATCGCCGCCTGTGGAAGCCCCGATCTTGATCCCTAGCTGCGACTCACTGCTTCGCTTCGTCAGCAAACGCTCGCCTGGACGTTGCCACGCCGTGACGAAGCTGCTCCGATCGCGTCTCTCCCTCGCTCGTCGTTCTCGCTCTCTTCTCTCTGATCTCTCTTCGCGTTTTCTTGAATGGCCCTCGGCCATTCTTCCTTCTCTTATTTCCCAGTCAAACCATCAGACAGAACTGGTTCAACTGAACCGGTTCAACCCCCCCACATCACCAATTAATCCCTCTTTTCTATTTATCCCTTTATTTTAATTTCCATTATTTTAATTCTTCACTTAATATTCATCTAATATTATCATCCAATAAATTTCATTAAATTATAATATAACATTTACATCATTGGTAATACTCTGATAAATATACAATAAATCCAAATACCCTCCAATTGCTTTCCAATTATCCTTATTAAATTTCTATATAAAAAGTCGGGGTATTACACATCAACTGATCTATCTTGGCATCGACTGAGTTCTTTATTTTTAATTGAGCACATCAATGCACAACGACTGACATCAATTGATATACTTCAGCATTGACCAAGTTCTCTGTTTAGTTGCTGCCTGCATCAAAGCACAACAACTGGCATCAACCGATATGCCTCGGCATCAACCGTAAGCAAACAAAGATAAATATGAATTCTCTTGTTCCCTTTCGGATCAGCCTGTCCTTCAAACCCATTTATATATTTTCTTTCTTCTTTTTATCTTCCATTATTCTCATCTTACATCTAAACATACATGTGAATGAAATTCTACTTTACTGTCTAACACATTCTCAAGTAAAATAACATATAGCAGGAAATAGATAACATCAATCAAATTTATTAGGCTAATTCTAATAAACAAGTATCGTACTTTTTTTGGAAAAACAAAAACTACGTTCATCTACACAAAAAGCAAAGCACAAATCCTCAAATCAAATAAAATAGTCTCAAATAAAAGTAACATGATTTAGCTTTTGATGAAATAAAACTGAGCAATCCAAATCCTCACAAGCTTTCTAACATCACAAGCTTTCTAGAATGGGGTGTTTTGCTAACATTGTAGATCATTGCCCTGTCAAATGGTCCTTGAACAGAGAGCTATATTTGCTTGACACTGAACTTCTCTCAATCAGAGTTGAAGACAACTAACTTGAAAAGAGGACTTCGAAGTGGATCATGTTTACTCAATTTCTAGTTCCAAGGCTTAAGGAATATTTATGTTTTATGTTTTGATTAAATTATGCTAAGTTGTATTTGGTTTAAGGATAAATGTTTGAGTCACTCGACTAGAGCTTGTTCTAGCCAAGCATGTGTCTTTGTGAGGGCATTTTGGGTACTTTGTCTTTAGGAAGCTTACCCTAATTTTGTGGGGTATTTAGACCCTCTCTAAGGTCTACCCTAGGAGATGATTTTCAACAAAAGAATAGAATTTGAAGTGTGGAGTTTCCCTCCCTTTCGACCAATTCTCATTTGTTGGTGTTATCCAATTGAGTTTTGTGGGAAAAGTCGGTTTCACCTTCTTTGTGAGTTTTAGGTGATTCCTCTCATTGCTATTCCTTTGTCCACCTCTTTCCATAGACGTAGACATCCCCACTAAAGGAGTAGAAAACTTGCAAAGACCCAAGTTGCAATGTTTCCATCCAAGGAAGCCATTGAAATCAATAGACACGGCCGAGTTATCTATTCAGACCAGCTTGCACCCATTCAACCATAAATTCTTCTACCAAATGATTTTCCCCACGATTATTGGAGGAATTGACTTTTACTTATAGAGTAAGGTGTGGTCCAAATTTCTTGTTAATTAGATGCATATTGACAGAGTTACGCTTTTTGCCATTTCAGGTATGTTTCTTTCCTAAATAGGGCTTCATCAAGGGTTTCCATCTTACTCCCTTTCGGTGGTGCATCAGAATGATAATTAAGGAGTGAAGAGCAATGTAATGAACCGTCCCTTTGACCACGCAACAAGAGTCCCTGTAATGATCTTCATGGCACTGCTGGCGAATTGGATTCTCTAAGTGGGATGACAACCCAGTGAACAACACACAGTTAATCGAAGTCTAGGAGGCTAACAAAAGGTGAAAAACCCTCATGCACATGGACATAGTAATCCATACACTTGCATGTCAAATATTGACATACATTGAATCACTTGATAGACAATTCATAGTAATTATAGAACTCATCAACTCATATAAACCACTAACTACAACAAGTGTCACATAAAATATTATAGATAAACATCTCAAGCTTCAAACATGACAAACAATACAAAGGTGTAATCTAATAATTGTTGTGTGACTCTATGTGTTATGCTCTGCTTGCATCGTCCACTATGTTAGCCTTTTTGTTAGGCTAAGTTGTATTTTGATGATGACTAAAATGTTGATTAATTTAATAAATCAATAAGTTGTATTTTGTGTTATATTTTATATGTTTCGGATATTATTCTTATCGTTTTTATCATAATATTTATATCCGTGTATATTGGAAATACCCTCAAAATGGGTATTATTAATGTTCTAACATGTTTATTTGAGTTCATGTAGTGTTGGATATCTTTTAGGGACTCAATATAGTTCAAGGGTAGATTTGATGTGAAGTGGGGATGAGTCTGCGGATGCCATTTTGCGTCCCCAAACTAAACTGTGTAGATGTGGATGCAGCGGAGCCAAATATTGGCGTCCGATTTGAATCTGTCATTTTCAGGGTGTTTTACGGATGCAGCGGATGACAGATGCGGATGCAGCGGATGCGTCCTAAACTAGTGAACAGTGACTTGGGGATGCAGCGGATGACAGATGCGAATGCAAATCTGCGTCCTAAACTGGGTGAACAGTGACTTGCGGATGCAAAAACTGTGACTTGCGGATGCAGCGGACGCAAAATTCTGCGTCCTAAACTCCAAATTTCTGCACAACGGCTATATTTTCAATGGACATTTTTCCAATGGTCACATGCGGACGATGCGGACGAGCTGCGGACGTCCAAAAGTGGAATGTCTATAAATACAACTTCACTCCAAGCTCTCCATAATGAATCGGGAATCGTGGCGAAGCCCTACCGAATTTTATACACCATTCAATCACTGTGAGCTTTCAATACTGTTGTATATCCAATTCTCCCTGTTTCGAATTTGCGAGATATATTTAGGAGAATTTGGATTAGCTAGATTGCGGTTTAAATTTCCGAATCATATATTGTGCTTGATTGTAAAGGGTGATTCCCTAAGAATTCATCATATTAGGGTGCCGCCTCGCAATAGTCAAATTTAGGGTGACGACTCGTAAGAGTCTAAGGTTGACGACCTTATAATTAGTCAAGGGTGACACCCCGTCTAATAGTCAATTTGTAAATAGTTTTATTGGCTCCCGTAAGCCAATTACTTAGTGTATCTCCAAGTGGAACTTGGAGCGCGGAGGTAGGCGAGTTTGCCAAACCGCGTAAACAAATATTGTGTGCATTTCTCTAATCCTTACTCTTTAATTTACGCATTTAATGTGATTGCATATTTAATCGTATTTGATAAATCACTTAGGGATTTATAGAATTTAAATATCGCACGAAATTATTAGAAACGCTATATTCACCCCCCTCTATAGGTGTATATCAATCCTACAATTGGTATCAGAGCGGGTATTTAAACTTTTGTGTGATATTTTGTTGTTTGTGCACATTGCTAATATTTAAGTTGCATCTATTGGAATAAATTTCCTTGTTAAATTTTGTTGGTGAAATTTGATTGAATACCATTGATTGGAAATTTTATATATATGCACATTATGGACTCCAACATGTATGAATTAGGTCAATGTACATCTACACCTCCACATTTTGATGGTTAGTTTTGAAAGATAATTTGATTTTGATTATTTCTCAAATTGGTATTTAGGATTTAAATTGTCTATTATCTCTTGAATTTGTTAGTTTATCTTTGATTAACTTCAATTGATAGGTGGCAAAAAAGTTGGATATTTGTTGCGATTTAAATGATAAGTGGTTGACATAACTTTGATTTATGACATCAATATGATGAATTTATATTCTTGTCTCGATTTAAAAGATCGTTGAATGCTATGAATCCTTTATTGGGTAGAGTAAATTGGTTGACTTAGATTAGTAGAATATTTTTTCTTAGCTTAATATTTTTGTATATATAGATTGAAATATGTTTTATTCATTCACTTAGTATTTTGATGAATGGTTTCAACAATTTAATTATAAATTACATATCTTTGAATTAGGATTGTATTGAGATAAATTGATTTTGTTTTTGGAGTTAATGATAGATATCATAGGTTGTAAATTTGGTTATTTCTTCATTTGATATCTAGGAATTGAGATGTCCTTATATTTCTTCAATATATATTTTGATGGTTTGCATTCCAACAACTTAGTCTCTAAATTGAACATGCTAATGCAAATATTGGATTGTTGGATACTAAGTTAGATGATTGTTTGGAATAAATTGCTTTGTCTTTTTGAAAATATACTTCTTCCATGAATTAAAATTAGCTTGAGATAAGGGGAGAAGGGTAGAAAATTTGTTAATTGTGGCTTTGTTGATTTCTCCCTTGAATTGAATTTGAATAACGAAATAGGGGGAAAAAATAGAATTGTTGAGAGTTGATTAAATCATTGACTTGTTTCAAAATTGTTAAATTTCGACTTTGATGATTGTGCTTCCGCTATGCCTAGAAATTGTGTTTATCATCAAATGGAAGAGAAACTTGTATATCTTCAATTGATATTTTTGAGTTTGAAAATTGTATTCCAACAAGTGAACTTCTATTTTGAATATATTGAATTGCTTAGATTGTTGGATACTCAATTTTTTTTTACTTGCGTATTTCTCTCTTGAACTAAAAATTAACTATTGATATAGGGAGAGAAAAATACAAATGTTTTAATTTTACTAAGTTGGCTTCCACTCTTGATTTAAACTTTGAAAATCTCCATAAATTTTATTTTAATCATTGAGTTAAAGGGAAAAATTAAATTTGCTTGTCTTAATTTGAATTAATAGTGAATAGGTTAGATTTGACAATTGACTTAATTTGCTTTTCTATTTTTTTTTTATTGAAATTGAATTGATTCAAATTCTTTAATACATAGCTTTGAACTTATTTTCTATATTTTTGAGTTTGGAATGGAAGATATTGATAGTGTGCTTATAGGTTGAAATTTGTATTTTACAATTGGTATCTTTAAGTTAAATTTTGCATAATTCTTATCTTGGATTATTTTTGTTGCTTGTGATTTGGCCTCTAACAATTAGTTTTCTAGTTTTATATATTGAATTGTTGGATATCAATTTTGATTTGTTGGTCTCCCCTATGAATTGATTTTGCTATATATAAAAAGGGGGGAGACATAAATTGTGTAAGCAAATGTTCCATTCTTGAAAATTTAGAACACTCTTGATTTGATTTTGATTTTTTTTAAAAGAGAGATTATTGCTATGGACAATTATTATACCTTTTCAAAAATTTGTTGTGAACTTCTCCTTTGAATTATATGTGTATATGATAAAAGGAGGAGATGAATTCCCCATTGTTACTATTTAGGTCATGAATATAGGGAGAGAATATCAAGTTGTATAGAGTTTATTGACTTGCTCTTAAATGTTAATTTTAATTTTTAGTTTCGATAAATTTGCTTCCCCTTAGGCTTATAACTTTGATAATTCTTCCTTGCTTTTAAATTGATGAAAGGGAAGATAAATGATTTAAAGAAAATTGATTTGTTTTTAATTATGGATTTTCCCATAGATTGAATTTTGTTAATTGATTTAGGGGGAGAAATTAAAATTGTTTGATTCAACCTGTATTTCCGCAAATGTTTTCAACTTTTTGATTTGAAAGGGGAAATAACTTTTGTAATTGTTTTGTTTTAAACTTCTACAATTGGTATTTATCTTGAATTTTCATCATCAATGTTTTGATTGTATGCAATGATTTAGGTGGAGAGGAATGTTTCTTAACTTGAATATCTTTGAAAGATAGAGTATATCAATTAGTATATTTGAAATTGGATTTCATTTCTTCAATTGGTATCATCAATTTCTCTAAGCTTTGAAAATTTTAAATTGGTATCAATCTTTGTTATTATGATTGAATTTCAACAATTGAAATCATTGGACTTATTTTTTTTTGGTATCATGTATAAAACTATTTTTGTTTTGGTATCAATGAAATCATATTTTCTCTACAATTGGTATAATCTTTTATGGATTTTCATTTGATATCATATTTTAGATTCCCCAACTATTTGACTTTGTGCATAATGATAGGGGATAAAATTTGTTTCCAAAAGTTGAATTCATCCATGAATTTATTTTTCAATTGGTATATATATATTTTTTCTTGGATGGTTCTCTTGAGTTTTTGGATCCTCTCCTAGTTGCTAGTTGATAAATTTATAGGGGGAGAAATTTATGAATTCGTTTTAATATTGCTCTAAGGGGGAGAGCAAATATTTTAAATGTGTGGTATATCCTCTTTTTAAGTGGTTGTTGTGATTAACTTAGGGGAAGAGATATTTGAATTGATTTTGATATTACACATTGGTATCTCTCTTTGCATTTTCTCTTTGAACGTACCATTGGTATCGTAATTGGCAAAAATGATTCAATTTTAACTTTGGATTTACAATTAGTATAATTATTTGAAAAACTTGTTTTGCTTCAAATTGTGAATTATCAATTGGTATCCTTTGTTAATTTCTGAATTCTTAAATTGGTATCACTTGTTAGAATGTGAACATATGTTTATAATTCTTGAACTTAAATGGATTCTAGTTCCTACATTTAGTATCTAATTCTTGAATCCCATTTTTTTGTATATATATGATTTGAACTTTATTGCTTATTCCCTCAAATGAGTTTAGACTTAATGAGCAAAAAGATGGAGAAAATTGTGTGGTTATTTTCAAATTGGTATCTCTACTTATAACCACAACTTGAATTTGCTTGCTAGCCTTATTCCCTCAAATGTGTATGTATGCTTAATGACGAAGAGGGATGATATTTTTATTGAATTGCGATTGTGGTTATTTATAATTGGTATCCTTCTTTTCACCACAAATTGAAATTGAATGTATATTTCCCTCATTTGTTTGCTTTATGGATTAACTCTTTGATTAAGGGGGAGAAATTTGCTTTAGTAGATTTAATTGTTAAACTATGTTGAATTTATTCTTGGATTCTTTTGATAATTGCTCTATGAGTAATTATATTCTATCTTGTCTATTTTGATTATTTTATTTGGATAAATCTTTTCTTTGGATGTTTAGGACTCCCCTCCTCTAATATTACTTTTTGATTATAACAAAAAGGGGGAGAATGATGTATAAGTTATAATATATTTTAGGGGGAGTTAAATAACATGGAGTAGCATGTTGCTTGGACTTTATTGCTTGATAAATTGCATAAATTACTTTGAGAAATCTAATATGCAATATTTGTATGCAAATACTTAGTTTTAGGAAAACAACTTATTGGATTTTGTCATCATCAAAAAGGGGGAGATTGTTAGTCTTTTTGTTAGGCTAAGTTGTATTTTGATGATGACTAAAATGTTGATTAATTTAATAAATCAATAAGTTGTATTTTGTGTTATATTTTATATGTTTCGAATATTATTCTTATCATTTTTATCATAATATTTATATCCGTGTATATTGGAAATACCCTCAAAATGGGTATTATTAATGGTCTAACATGTTTATTTGAGTTCATGTAGTGTTGGATATCTTTTAGGGACTCAATATAGTTCAAGGGCAGATTTGATGTGAAGTGGGGATGAGTCTGCGGATGCCATTTTGCGTCCCCAAACTAAACTGTGTAGATGCAGATGAAGCGGATGCAGCGGACGCAAATATTGGCGTCCGATTTGAATCTGTCATTTTCAGGGTGTTTTGCGGATACAGCAGATGACAGATGCGGATGCAGCGGATGCGTCATAAACTGGTGAACAGTGACTTGCGGATGCAGCGGATGACAGATGTGGATGCAAATCTGCATCCTAAACTGGGTCAACAGTGACTTGCGAATGCAGCGGACGCAAAATTCTGCGTCCTAAACTCCAAATTTCTGCACAACGGCTATATTTTCAACGGGCATTTTTCCAACGGTCACACGCGGACGATGCGCACGATGCGGACGTCTGAAAGTGGAATGTCTATAAATACAACTTCACTCAAGCTCTCCATAACGAATCGGGAATCGTGGAGAAGCCCTTCCGAATTTTATACACGATTCAATCACTGTGAGCTTTCAATATTGTTGTATATCCAATTCTCCCTATTCCGAATTTGCGAGTTATATTTGGGAGAATTTGGATTAGCCAGATTGCGGTTTAAATTTCCGAATCATATATTGTGCTTGATTATAAAGGGTGATTCCCTAAGAATTCATCATACTAGGGTGACGCCCCGCAATAGTCAAATTTAGGGTGACGACTCGTAAGAGTCTAAGGTTGACGACCTTATACTTAGTCAAGGGTGACGCCCCATCTAATAGTCAATTTTTAAATGGTTTTATTGGCACCCGTAAGCCAATTACTTAGTGTGTCTCCAAGTGGAACTTGGAGCGCGGACGTAGGCGAGTTTGCCGAACCGCGTAAACAAATATTGTATGCATTTCTCTAACCCTTACTCTTTAATTTACGCATTTAATGTGATTGCATATTTATTCATATTCGATAAATCACTTAGGGATTTAGAGAATTTTAATATCGCACAAAATTATTAGAAACACTATATTCACCCCCTCTCTATAGGCGTATATCGATCTTACACACTAGCCTTTCACCCTTATTATCCTAACATATACCTTAAAAAAAAAGTAAAAGGTAAGCTACAAATTGAGTAAAAAGAAAGTTTATACTCCATAGTCGGTTACTCGGTGCTACTCTGCTAAGATAAATAGACTTTTTCCCTCTAAATCCCACCATACAAATGCCGTCTAGCACTATAGTGTAAAACAATAGCAATTTATCATCAAGAATATGCATAGTGAATGCTCAATGTACATGTTTACAAACCTAGATATGCCATGATTTATGAAATGTCTAAAGTAAGCTTGTACTAGTTTATTATCTTTTCTTAACATGTCAATTATGTTTAATGAAAGAAAATGCATGCAACCACATTATACACCACATCAAACCTTACTTGAACCTTTCATTAGCAAGGTTATAGTACTTGAGAAATATATGATTTGTTCGTAGTTTCCCCGGGCTCGCACCAACAAGATTGTGACTCTCCTGGTCTATTCTTCTCCACAGGTCTAGGGCTTTTACCCAAAATGGACACATGCTCACTCCCCTATTTGCTCTTAGTCTCAAACATAGACACAAGGACTCGAGTTCATGGCAAAACCCCTAAGTTCACATTCACTGAACATACACAATCTTATCAGATGCATTTTATGATAAACAAACAATGTGCATGCTTGATATGTTTCTAACAATGATCACCCACATAGTTAATCATATCGAATGTCTTGATCCATAGCAAATAAACTAATCAAATACCCAACATTTAATATGTCATGACCCGGAGGTGGGGCTAATAGAAATGTCAAGTCAGGTGATCGGATGCTGAGAGAGGATCTGACTGCCCAGCTCAAGGTTAGGTTGTCAGCGGAAGACTTAATAAATTTCAAGCATAAACCCAATTAATTGGGCCAAGGTACGTATAATAATCACGAGAATAATAGTGCATACAATAAATAGAAATTTAAATCACTGTGCAATAAGTCTTGACCAATCAGAATAGCGTTATACAAATCTAAATAATTTAATCCTCACTAAAAATATAAAACTAAAACACTCCATAATAGCATGACGGGAAACCCTCCAATCACGGCGCTTCTAGCCAATCTTGTCCTTACCTGGAAGGGGAAGGGGTCATTTAGGGTGAGTGACTAACTCAGTAGATAAGTTATTCTAAATGAGATGCTTGTAAAACTAGTTTTACCTTTCTTTCAAAAACCATGATCAATTCAATTATCTTTACCGAGTAATGCATGAATTTTGAAATCTTTTAAAACATCTTTATAGGTTTAATTAAAAATAGGCTTCTTGAGACATCGATGAGGCAGTTGTCAAATCATGATGTATACATAAATAACTATATTAAAAATACACCTACATCGCTTTTACTTTAAAGAAAACATCATCCTAGTAAAAAAAAAGTGGGTAACTCAATGGACCCCTTCAGTACACCAACACATCATGGTGGTGATCCGAAGACTAGACAACATCTCATGAGATAGAAAGAATAAAAGTGACGGTGATCTAAAGACTCGATAGTGTCACGTGAGTGGCTGAGGATTCGAAAACTAGGCAGCGACACCACTCGTAAAATCGAGTACTAGATAAGATTGTCGCGACAAATTACTCAATGACTAACAACCTTTTAGATCCAATTTGACAAGGGTTATTGACAAGCGTAGCTCCGCAATGACACAACCGCCCATCAAATAAAAAGGATTAGTAGGCAAGTAAAACTTAGTGACTAACAACCTTTAATCCATGTGACAAAATATCTTGTCCAAGTTTAGGGATTTAAAACCCAAGGAGTGCGTCATCACTGCCCTACTACCATTTCACTTTAGGGATTTGAAACCCAAGTACATATCACTAGTGCCCTATTACCTATTTCACACATGCACACAAGCAATCTTCACATAGTAGAAGATGCACAAAGATAGCCTCGTGATGCTTTGATACCAAGACCGCTCAAAGCATCAAGAGGATTCATCATCTCGAACATACATATTAGATCAAAATCAGATACCATGGACAGGAAATAAATGTGTAAAGCTCACGTACGTATAATATAAAACAAACGTATTGTTGAACAATCTCAATCAAGTTTTCATATATGGCAACCCACAAAATATGTTTTGAAAACCATGTCATGCAATGAAGTGAATCAAGTATAAAATCTCTACCTCTTCGGTGACTTTTCTTACCTATAGGAGCAATAACTTCCTTGAGAATTGGCTCAAAATCTACAAACTCGACCGAGCCTAAAAACATGTCAAAGGTTAAATCACAAGGAAAAAGTGGAAGGGTCCTATATAAGGATTAGAAATCCAATCGACGTATAAACGACTAAAAAAATACACAAAATTACATAGTGGGGTCAACTAGGGCAATGTAGAGGTTGACTAGGGCACTGTAGCAATCGACTGATCTAAAGTGGACAATATTGTACTAGGAGATTGTCTAGGGAAGCCACAAATGGCATCAAAGAAAAATCTCAAAAAGAAGTGTAGCCGACGAGGACATCTAGCCCTTAAGAGGGGGAGATTGTGACTGCTTGCCTTGTGAAGGCAAAGACGAGCTAATATTCTATTGATTGTGAGAGCCCAACCTATAACAATGGGATTGCACAATCTCATATCGCTTAGGAGAGTAAAAAATGAATGGTTTGTAAGTAAGATTATCCTCCCTAACTAGTACAACACGTTTTAGGCTAACCCTAAGAACAAAACTGTGAAGGCTTTGGCTCAAAGCAGACAATATTGTATTGGGAGGACTATGAACTCAATAGACCTAATAGTTGACCACTCTCTAGCAATGGTCGACGGTGCTTAGGTCCGGTCGACTGCTAATCATCCCAAACCCTGCCGAAACTCTCAACCTTTTTCGCAGTCGATTAAGTAGGACCAGAGGTCGATTAGGGCGAGCTTTCAAAGCGGTTTCCGCTACATAAACAAGTCATTTTCTCTGTCTTTCATCTCCAAATGGCCAATACTCTTGCATAAACTTTAAATCTACAAAACACAGTCTAGAAATAACTCACAAATTCGAGTTTCCAAGCTCGAATCCAAATTCAACATAAAACTCAAACTTTATACTCAAAATTAGATATGAGAAAACAACTTACTCGCAAAATGCTTTCACAAAAGTCGAAGCTAGAGTCGCAACGAACTCCGAATCACAACTCTCCCTCTCCCTCTCCCTCTTAATAAAATTCCTTTATTTTTAAATAAAAATTTAATTAATTTAATATAATATTATTAAATCGATCCACTTAAACATTTGTTCTTGAAAATCTAAATGTTAACCAAATTTCGATTTAAGATAATTCACATTTAATATTTAAATTTAAACATGTATAATAATATGTGAAACACATATTATACATATAATAAATAACTCAAATTTTTGGCAATTTGAACAATTGACCAAAAATTCATGCATGGCTACTACGTAACAAATCGGTCAACGCCAAATACTTTGATCGAAAAATTGCACAAAAATTTTACAAGTGAAATTTTCTATATTAAAAATTTGCAGTTCTGTAATACCCCGAGTTTTATTGTCTAAGTTTTGTTTGGATTGTGTTTGATGGTAATGTGTTTGGAATGGTGATATATGATATTATATGAGAGTTTTGTGTTATGGTTTATGAAGAAGTGGTGATTTAGGTGATTATGTGATGTTTGCTGGGAGGAGTGGTCGATCACTTAGAGGATCGATTGACCAGAATTGTTCAGTATGAAGAATGGGAGACTCTCTTCGTTATGGCAGTCGATCAAGGTGTCTTGTGGTTGTTCGACTTCATTATAGATTCAGAATGAGGAAATTTTGCAGACGATCGATGAACGACCAGTGTCTATGTAGAATGTTAAATTTGTGTTTTTCTGGTCGATTGGATGATGAAGGGCAGTCGATCAGCGTCTTTATAGATTGTTAAGTTAGTGATTTGCGATCGATCATGTGAAGAAGGTGATCAACCAGTAAATTGAAGAAAATACAGAGTGTAATCTCAAGTAGTTTTGTGGTCAATCCATTAAAGAAGGGAATCGACTGGTAATGCGAAAAGTCACCAGAAATGTGTTGCGATGTCACGTTTTTATTGGATATTTTGGTGGTGACTCACCAAAGCTTTGATGTGGGAACGGCACTTCATGCTTGAGTGGCTGAAGAAGGAAGTTTAACATAGGAGGGGGGGGGGGGGGGGGCCGGGCGCGCCTGGGGAGCGCCTGGGGAGACGACTTGAAGGAAAGGAAAGGAGAACCATGAGAGGAAGTAGAGAAGAAAAGCAGGGAGAAGAGAGAGAGAGAAATAGAGAGAAAAAGACAGGGAACTAGGGGAGAAAGAAGAAACAGAAAAGTAGGGAGAAGAGAGAGAGAGAGAGATATTGAGCGAAAAAGAGAGGGAACCAGGGGAGAAAGAAGAAAAAGAAGAAAGGTAAAAGAGAAAGGTTGGAGGAAGGAGAAGACTTCAACTTGAAGGAACCTTGTGCTCTTATCTTCTGTAAGGAATAGAGGAAAGAATTGAATGTTTGTATTTTCCCTTTTGGGCTACATCATAAGAGAAAGTGTGTTGTTTATTCACTTGAGGATTTGATATTTAATGTTTGTGATTAATAGATGTTAAGTCTTGATTATGTTATTGTTTAAGGGTAAGTTGTTTAATGTTTTGTTTTATAGATTAAATGATCATGTTAATGTTTGAGGATTTTTTGATGATATGCTAGAACATGTTAAGTTGTATGTAATCATATTCATGCATCATGGTTTTCAAGAAATATTAAGAAATGGATTTCTCATGCATATGTGTTTTATGAAAATAAACGATAAATGTTAAAGATAATGGAAAGAAGCTTGAGTTTGTTAGTTTGATCTTGATTGATGTCGAGACAGACCGGCTAATGGTTGGTGAGGTCATTAAGCATTGAAGTGCATGACTGCTAGTGAGTTTCGATTGATGTCGGAATGGATCGTTGTACAATGATGTGTACAACCGCTAGCAAAGATTTCGGTCGATGCTGGAGCTGCTTATACCAGAGGTGATGGGTCGTTGTGCATTGATGTGCACAACAGCTTACAGGTGATTTGATTGATGTCGAGATAAAGTGCATTGATATGCACTGAAAAGGAAAGAAAGAAACTTATACGAAAACTATTTTATGTAAAGTGCATTTCTTGGTTCATATTGCATATCATTTTTTACTAAGCATTAGACTTATAGATTATGACTTGTGATTAGGTAAGAATGATAACAAGGAAAAGAGCAGCTAATGGAGGATTTATGCGTTGCAAATTTTGTGGTTAGCTAGGTTAAATGAAAAGAGAAAAATGAAATATAAAGGGTTTTGAACTTATCACATGCTTTGTAAAGCTTAATGAGAATAATTTTATTTATGGTATTTATTACATTTTTCCTCAAATGTTTTCATTTCGAAAAGTCCTCCACTACGTTATGTTTTATAAAAGAAAAAGTGTTTTTAATCTCGATGTTTTAAGTGTATGAAAACGGGTCGCTACAAGTTCTTACACAATATCTCATTCAGATACTTAGAGTATTTCATATATTCAACATCCAATATCCTAAAATTAAGAAGTTGAATATCTAATATGGGCATCCAAAATTGGTACAATATCTAGATTAATCCACTATATCCAAGTAAGCTAAAATAGGCAATAATCTAAATTCAAAATCTAGAATAATCAAAGTAATTAGTATTCAACCTAACGTTGGAGGATTAAAGCTCGAACTCATTAGTAACTCACTCAAATGACCAACGTAATAAATTAGCAATCCTCTTAATTGTTTAATGAAACTCTTCTTTGCACGAATTGTCTCCTTTCTTTATGCATCTTTCTTGTGCTACAGAGGAATCCTTCATGATTTGAGAGAGGATAGAGCCCCTCAACGTAATCTTCATGATTTGGAAGGCGTAAGGTTCCCTCTTTTTTCGGTGTTTTGAAGGTTATGGGTTCTTATTTTTTAACCTTAATGCTGATGCCTTTTCTACTCAAAAGCCCATAGATTAGCCTTCCAAAAATACTCACTTCTACTTTAAGCTTTCTTTTACCCACTTTCATCTTACTGCTTAACCTTTTCTCTCTGGTTCAATGTTTCCGCTCACTCTTACATCACTTCTCTTTAATTAAACATTAACCTTGTTCATTTCACTAATCTATTATTAATTTTAGTTTATAATTTATCCTTAATTGACATAACTTTTTTTTCCTCTTTTGATGTTAGTTTACCAATTTAAAGAGTTAGTAAGATTACAAAGTCTTTATATATAAATTTGGGATGATAATATTTATTTATCCTTTTATAATAAATAAGTATTTATGAGTTGTTCCCAATGCCTAAATTTCTGGGATATTACATGTACTGTAATACTTCAAACTTCATCGAGTAATACAATACTATCTACTTTGAGCTAATGTCTGTACGATTTTACTCTTGAGTTTAACTCCAAATGGATTTTGTTGTTACATTACTTGGTCTTGTGTCTTAACAAGCCCTTACAAGAATAGGTTGGTTGCCCACCCTCGAGAGGCTCAACATCTTTGTCAGACACATTCCGGTTTGGCTCTGATACCACTAATGTAACACCTCAAACTCTATTGATTAGTACAATGTTGTATGCTTATGGCGAGGCTCGCATGGTTTTTCTTTTGGGTTTTATACATAAAAATCTTGTATTAGTTGGAGATGAAATACTACATATATACAGTATACTTCAAAACCACAAATTTTTAATATGAGATTATGGTCACATCAATTGATTTTGGGCTCCAACAAATCCTTACAAGAATGGACTCTCAGAAGTAAAACATAAAGACTCTTGCTAAAGTGATTTAACTATTAATGCAATAAAAATTTATCAACCAATTAGATATCAGCACGTGTCACTTGCTTAATTAAGTAATTAATTATGGATTAAAGTATAATCAAGCTTAATTAAGGTAAATTAATCATGATTAATAAAGTTAATCATTGTGATTACCATATGAATAATCAAAATTAATTAAGTTAAGCTAAGTATACTTAATATACTATTAAACTCCATATTTTCGTATTTGTACGGAAACAAAGGTTAAAATTGTAATTTTAAAAGGATAAGTCATGGCAAAATGGTAATTTTTATTTAACTTGCGAATTTTGATATGAATTTAAGCCACATTTTTGTGTCTTAAAGGAAGAAAAAAAGAAGAGGAGAAAGAGAAAATAGTTGAAATTTGCAAAAACATTCAATGGCAAAGTTGTTCCACGTAATGAAAACAAGTCATTTTGGCATAAAAATTTATATGAGAAGAAGAAAAATTGGTAAGTTATCCTGAATCTTCAAATTTACTTACACATGGATTGAATTCATGTATGGGAGGGTTTTCATTGAAATGTTTTCCATAGAATCGTAGTAAATGTTGTTACGAACATGTTAGAATAATTTGTTTTGAATAAAAAACATCTTTTGATGGAGAAATTGGTAGACAACAGCGCTGCCAAACTATGTGGTGGATGTTGTGGAAGGCTCTAACGCCTTGGCGTTGAGGGCAGAATGCCTCGACATTGATGGGTCAATAGACAAGACGAGTTCCAAAATTGCAGAGATCGGAATTGCCAGACCTGCACTTATCTGAATTAAAATTATCCTCCAAAGTTCGCTTATCGGTTCACGAGTATATCCCCAAACCACCCTCCAAACACCGCCTCAAAAGATCTGCCGACGACAAAAACGAGCAGCAAGAAAGTCGTCTGCTCCGGCGAGAAACAAAGGTTAAAATTGTAAACTATAGTAAAGTGTTTCGAATAACGTTTTTATCCCCAATTTTTGATACATGGTTTTGGATGATACATGCACACCTTCGTATTCAAAACTACGGAGAGATGTTTTCCCACGTCTCCATTGGTCATGAACCCAAGACAAGTGCAGGGTGTTGGTCTTCTTTGCACTACCCAACAATGTTAATCAAGAATCCTCTGAAGAACTTCAACCTGAAAATGGGTAGCCAGTTTTAAGATTCACATATGTGAATTATCCAGAAGTTTAAAGTTATGATAACATGCCTCATTTTGAAATTGAGACATATTCTGATAAATACACCCTTTTCACATACACTTGGAAGTCATCTACATAACCAAGAAAACATGTTCCAAAGGCTCCTTCATATATGATAGTTTGAAGGGAAATTAAAACCGTAAACCCTATAGTTTGCAATCAATGATGAATCAAACCCTAAAGAAATTTTACTAACAACTAAAACCCTAAACTATAAGCAATTCTCTCAAGCGACCTCGCAGTCACGTTTCTCATTGAAGGGAAAGATCGTCAAAAGGAGACAAAGGACGCCAATTATCGGGGGGCAAGGGACATCCCTATTGCCTGTTGGAAGGTGGACAGGCGTCAGGAACGATTATCAGGCAATGGCGAACGATCAATGGCCGATGGATCAAGGAAAGACGTCCCCTGCTCGGAATTGACAGCCAAGATTGAATCTGTCAATTTCCAAAGGCGATGGCAGACGACATTCTATGGCGGTTGGATCGAGTGAGGGACATCCCTTATCGAGATTGACATCCATAATTGAATCTACCATTTTCCAAAGGCGATGGCGGACGATATTCCGTGGCCGTTGGATCGAGCGAGGGATGTCCCTCATAGAGATTGACGGCCATGATTGAATTTATCATTTTCCAAAGACGATGGCGGATGACAATCAATGGCCATTGGATCGAGCGTGGGACGTCCTTAGATCAGAATGGACGCTCAGGATGGACTCCAAATTCTTTTTCAATTGAAGGGTCACGTGCAAGGCACACACATTTTTAAAACGCGCAAATTCCCTCAATTAAGACAGATGTCCCTCTTCCATAACAGATGTCCCTTGCCCCAAGACTACATCGTTCTGCCAATTACAAACATCCCTTGTCTTAAGACGTCGTTGTTCAGGCCATAATGGACGTCCGTCTTGATATGAGGGATGTCCGTTTTAGACCGAGGGTCATTCTCTGAATGCTAAACGACAGTGTTTCTCCTATCGATGGACAATGTAAATCTGCCTATATAATCGCGAAGGATGTCCTATGCCCTAGATATTGCAGAGAGAAATTTTGACTTCCTTTGACCAACTCAAACTTTCGATATCTTTCCTCATGTTTGTTGAAGCAAAAAATGGCATCGAAGGCAGTTCAAGTGTCGAAGAAGCGTAAAGTGGCTCCCTCCGAGGCCTAAGGTAGAGCACACGTGTTTGCAGAGCCACAACTCGTGGTGTTTAGCTAAGCTCCCTTGAAACAAAGGTACGATAAGGACATTATACCCTGTGCCGTAATGATACCTATGAGAGTAGATTTCAATGCTTTTGCTCACTTTGGATTAGAGGAAATGTTTAAATGCATTGGTCTGTATGGAATGTGCACGATGGGAGACTATTATTAAGAGAGGACTGTGAAATTATTTTACACAAATTTGGAGCTAGATAGCCCTGCTGAGCTGAGGATGTTTGTATAAGGGATTAGGCTAACTCTTAAGGAGTTAAATGAGTTTATTGGATACTCCATGGAGGAGCCAATCGAGGAGTATTTCTATGTTTCCAAGGACCCAGACTTTGTAAAACAATGAGAAGGTCTTGCATTGCTGAAGCAATGGGCTCGCAATCCTGAAGCCGTTGAAACTTTCTACCCACCAAAATCAAAGGATCTAAATGCTAAAGTAAGAGTTATCCATCACATGATCACCCTCATAGTTTTGCCTCTTAATGGACTTAGAGACCATGTCAGCAGCATGGATCTCTATGTGATGAAGAAGCTCTACAATGAGAAGAGGCTCAATGTTGCCTATGTCATTATTAATCAAATGAACGCAATCCTGAGAAGCCCAAAGAAGAACAACCCTTATAATTGGCTCATTCAGCATATCGTTGACAGCAGCAAGTTGGCTGTCCCTCCCAAGGAGTGATGAACCAATGAAAAGCAGTTGACATGTACAATCAAGTGACATTGGCTTGGATGGAGCTGCACAAAGTAGGAGGGGAGTGGGTATTTAAGGGAGCGGACACTCCCTTCACTTAGCCTGCACATCCTCCTTCCACATCGGCTGCACCTCCTACATCAAAGTCAGCTGCACAATTACCTTCAACGTCAGCTGGTCCTCCTCCTTCACGCCGGCTGCACCTCCTGTAGGATCGATATACGTCTATAGAGGGGGGGGGGGGGGGGGGGGTGAATATAGTGTTTCTAATATTTTCGTGCGATATTTTAATCTCTAATAACCCTAAGTGATTTAATGCATATAATTAAAATATCGATAATAAATATATGCAATAATGTAAAGAGTAAGGGTTAGAGAAGTGCACACAATATTTGTTTACGCGGTTTGGCAAACTCGCCTACGTCCGCGCTCCAAGTTCCAATTGGAGATACACTAAACAATTGGCTTACGGGTGCCAATGGACCATTTACAAATTGACTCTTAATATGAGCGTCACCCTTGACTAATTATAAGGTCGTCAACCTTTGACTCTTATAGGACGTCACCCTAAACTTGACTATTGCGAGGCGTCACCCAATGTTCGACTATTGCAGGGCGTCACCTAATGATTGAACTTACGGGCGTTCAATCTAGCCTACGACTATTTCAAGTGTTTTGGGTTGTCACTCTAGTGTGATGAATTCTAAGGGAATCACCCTTTACAATCAAGCACAAGTATAGAAAACGGAAATTAAAGCGCAATCTATCTAATCCGAATTCTCCCAAATATAACTTGCAAGTTTATGGGTTGGGGAGAATTGGATTTACAACAATATTAAAAGCTTACAATGATTAGAATCGCTTATTAAATTTGGTAGGGCTTCGCCACGATTCTCGGCTCATTGTTGAAAGCTTGGAGTGAACTTGTATTTATAAACTTTGAACTTTCTGATGTCCTCATCGTCCGCATGTGACAGTTGGAAAATAGCCGTTGCAGAGATCTGTGCATTTGCGGACGTCAATCTATCGTCCGCACCGTTCGCCTTTATCGTCCGCGTCTTACACAGAACTGAACAGATTCAAATCGGACGCCAATTCTTGTATCCGCATCGTCCGCATCACATCGTCCGCATCACTTCAGAATGGACAGATTCATTCCGGACTCCAATATTTTCCGTCCGCTTCTACATAGTTCAGTTTGGGGATGCAAAATGGCATTCTCACTTCACTTCATATTTGCCCTTGAACTATATTGAGTTCCTAAAAGATATCCAACACTACATGGACTCAAATAAACATGTTAGAACATTAATAATATTCATTTTGAGGGTATTTTCAATATACACGGATATAAATATTATGATAAAAATGATAAGAATAATATCCGGAACATATAAAATATAACCTAAAATACAACTTATTGATTTATTAAATTAATCAACATTTTAGTTGTCATCAAAATGTAACTTAGCCAAACAAAAAGGCTAACAATCTCCCCCTTTTTTGATGATGACAAAATCTAATAAGTTGTCTATCCTAAAACTAAGCATTTGCATATAAATATTGCATATTTGATTTCTCTAATTTAGTTATGCAATTTATCAAGCAATAAAATCCATGCAACATGCTATTCCATGATATTCAACTTCCCCTAAAATATATATACAACTTATACATCATTCTCTCCCTTTTTGTCATAATCAAAAAGATTTCCTAGGGGAGGGAAGTCGAAAAGCAACCAAAAATTTTATCAACATAAATTCATCAAAATATTTGTCGAAGAAAGATCTCCCCCTTTAGAATTATCAACATGAGTATAATGAGGAAATAAACATTAGATCATTCAAGACAAACTCAACAATTAATTTTATTGAAGACAAATTTCTCCCCCTTAGTCAAGAAGTAATCCACAAATCAAACAAATGAGGAAATTAAGCATTTACATGCAGTTCTAAGTTGGGGTTAAAAAGAGATATCAAATGAAACAACCACAATTAAAAAGAATTCAATTAAACATTTCATGTGGTTAAAAATAATTTAAAGATACTCAAGTTAAAGATCATTTATCTCCCTTAAAACATTATACATAAGCAAATTACTGATCTCTCACCCTTTTTGTCTCAATCAAACAAGATAATAATCAACAAAATACTAATAGTTCCAAAAAAATTTTGTATGGTTTCGTTTGTATAGAGACTCCCCCAAAATGCCAAAATCAACCTGTAAACACATTTGAAATATACCAAGCCAGAATATGCACCACGATGAGCATCAAAAGTATAGCAAGAAAAATTACATTCATAACAGACGAGACAAAGTATGATGAAGTTTAAAAGTAACATCAAAGTGACCAAGCAACTGAAAGAAAATTACAAACTTTGCATTGTGCCCACTTCTAATCCTACTTCTAAGACAGAAATCCTGAGCTATACATCCGGAAGGTCTTCGTCATCCAAAACACGCGGAGGTGGAGCAGAAGATGAAGGAACATCACGAGGAGCCGAAGAAGAGGAAATGCCGGTATGCCATATCCCGCATGCAAAATCATCCATTCGCCTCTCCATGGCGTCGTAGCGAGTAGAAAACGATTGCATAGATGACATGAGCTGAACCAGGTAGTCGGTGTGTTGATCAAGAGTGGCTTGCAACCGAGCTACGTTGGAAGTGGTAGCGTAGGATCCATGCGAGAAAGAGGAGCTCTCTCCAGGGAAGGAAGAAGGTCCAGACTCGAGATGAAAGGATGGACCAGCCTCATGAAAGGAAGACAGATTGGGCTCGGAGGATGGAAGTGAAAGCAATGGTTCCAAGGGCCGCTGAGGAGGGGAATCCGGAGAGTGAGGAAGTATAGGTACATTATCTGGTCGGACAATCCATTCACCATTCGGAGCTCGAATAATTCCGATACGACCAAGAGTTTGTGGAGAATAGATGTCGGAACAACGAAGTTCACAAGATTTAGGAAGTGTGGGAATCAGAACCTCTAAATCCTTGAAAAGATTTGTGAGAAGTAAATTGAACGGAAGTGAGAGGGTTGAGCTATCCGACGCATCGACTATTTGAGAAGCAATTATGTAACCGAGATTGAAGGGAGTGTCAGAGTACATATGTTGAAGGACGTATAAGTCCATATAACTGACTTGATCACGATGGCCAGCACGAGGAAGAACATTATATTGAAGTGAGTGTTGGATAACACGGGCCCGAACGTTAAGATGTTTAGTTTTGGGCCAGAGATGATAATTATTAACAGGGACTCTAAGAATTTGTCAAAGAAGTGCATCCCCAATTTCTGTTTTGTGGAAAGAGGGAGGAACATGAGCATTAAAATACTCTTCAGATATTAACCCCTGTTGACATTCGAGATAAACATTAAGGAGATGGAAGGTCATTTCGATTTCTCGCCCATAAAGAAAACTCTTGACAACCAATGGATGTTCAGTGTACGTCACATTGGCATAAAACATGCAAATAACCTTTTCAACATATGGACCATCCAGAGAGAATAATTTATGCAAACTCATAGGAGTATACATATCCTCTAAGTCTAAACTAGATAAACGAGCAAAATCAATTTTTCAAGACAAAATTAAGGAACGATTCTTGAATTCGTTCTCATACTGTTTCTTACACTCATCATTCAGAAATAAACGGGTTCTATAAACTCGAGGATTGCTAGTACTATCGGAAACTTGAAGAGAACCACGTTTTCTAGGTTGACGACTAGCCATTTGAATGTGGGAGACAAAAAAAATGAGAGAAACCCTAGGAAAACACTAGACACGCGAGAGAAACGAGAGATATACCTAAGATGGATGAGAATAACAGTTGGAGATTGCAAAGAATGGCCGAAAATTGGAGAAGAAAGTCGCCGGAATCGCGGGTGAAAATGAGCTGGAGATGAGGATGTGAAGGTTAGGGTTTCGGAGGATCCCCAATTTGTTTAAAACGCGTTTGCGGACGCAGCGGATGGAAGTTATTTCGTCCGTACTTGTCCGCAACACAGCAGAATCGAAGCAGTTTTAAAATTGAAACACGCGGACGATAAGGATGCCATTTTCGGCGTCCGCACAATGGAATCCAGGAACAAAAAAAAAGAGTGAACAAAATTGATCCTATCATTGAGTGTATTCCTCCAACACACTAGAAATGTAAAGTTGATTATTTAGAAAATGTTGAAGATAAATTATCTACAAAGATCAAACCAAGTCAAATTCAAGTTCACTGAAACACAACGGATTGCCAAAGAAAAGTAAATTCAATAGATGAGTAACAATTTTAAGATTAAGGAAACTATTGGCGTTCTTCTCCCTTGTATTAATCAATTTGAAAATGGGAGAGAATCATCAAAGTGCTGCTCAGTGAAAGCATATTCTATCATCAACTATAATTGAAATCAACATTGCAAAGCAAGTCGATGTTCTCAAACTAAATTTTAAACTAAAATTGTAACCTAAAACTATTCTTCGCAATTCTATTTTCTCTCCCTATTTCATAATCCAAGTTCAATACTAGGAAGAAATAGACTCAAAATAACGAAATTGAACATCCAACAATCTTTCAAATATGCACAATTTTGAATCCTATTGTTGGAACTTCATCATCTAAATACAAATTGAATCAATATAATACACCTACAAATAACATAAGAGAATTTAATCATGATTTTGATCTTCTAATCTCCAAATCAAGAATAGAACAATAGAATTGCATCAATCTATGCTTTAATTCCAAGAAAAATAAAGATTGAATCAATAGATAATATAATCCATTCTAATCAATCAAAATCCATAAAATTGATTCCAAAAGGAATTTCAACCAATCAAAGACTAAATAATAATCCAAATCAAATTTCACAACCAAGTTTAATCAAAACAAGAAAAAATTGAGTACCTCCAAGATAATTGCCATTTTTAAAGCATTGGAGGCAATCTTGAAGCTTCTCCCCTTGTGTTGAATATTCAAGTATCCATTCTTCTTTTAAGCTTCTTGGGAGAATCTCCAACCTACAAAATAAATCAATTCGATTTCTTTGGTACCCAAACCATTTTGGGTCCATTTGTTATAGGTTTGGTTCCTTTAGGAACCCACACAAATTTTGAATTCAAATTAGCTTTAAGATTTAAACTAAACTTAAATCTAGAATTCACATCCAAAGGATGAACAAATTTTGAATTAACATTTGATTTAAATTTAGAATTCAAATGCAAAAGACAGACAAATTTAGATTTAACATTTGAATCCAATTTAGCATTCAATTTTAAAGGACAACAAAAAAATTTATGTCCAACACAATTGCAAGAATTACAAATAGATGAACTAACAAATCGATTAGAATAATTCTTTTTCTTTGCAAAGGGTTCGTAGCCAATTCCAACTTTATCGAATGTAACCCTTTGAGAATTCAAGAGCACATTTAAATTTTTGCTTCCATTTGTGAATTTGAGCACTATAGAGTTCAAATCATCATTCTTGGCCTTCAATTTACAAACATCAATCTCAAGAGAGTTAATTTTACCATTAGCATCAAACATAGATTTAGATTTAGCATTCAAAGACTAATTTCATCTTCACGTGATTTGATACACCCATTCAATTTATCATTTTTATTTTTCAAATCACCACAATCATGCTCAAGACATTTGATAGTAGATTTCAATCCATCGTTTAACAATTTCAAATTAATACTATCATGCTCAAGAGATTTAAAGAAAGCATTAGAATCATCAACCATTCCCTTTAATTCAACAATTTGATCCTCAAAAGATTTATCTAAATTAGCATGTTTCTTGATCAAATTGCTATGCTCTTTTTTCAACAATTTATATTTATCCTTGAGCTTATTAAAACTATCTAGTAATTCATTGAATAAATCACCATTATCATCATTATTAGAATCTGAATTGCTATAGTAGTCATTTACCTCAATACTTTTGGCCATGAAGCATACGTTGGCCTCTTCCTCCTCTTTTTCGGAGGACGAGCTTTCTCCACTTTCAATCTTTTGATTTGTGCCTACATGTGTTAGCTCAAGAGAAATTCAAATATCATAAGCACTAACACATTATTGAACTCTATCAAATTCATTTTTACTCAATGCACTATACAAAATATTCATTGCTTTAGCATTTAAGTTCCAATTCTGTTTATCTAAATCATTGAATTCACAAGTTGGTCTAGGAAGAGTTATTCCCTTTTCAATGATTTTCCATAAGAACAAATCAATAGGTTGTATAAATATTTTCATTCTACACTTCCAATACAAATAATTACAACCATCAAAATGAGAAGGTGTAGATGTGCATTGACTCTCAACAATTCTATTGAAATTCATAATCAATTATATACACTATGATCAAAGTTATTCACAATAAGTTTCAACAAGAAATTTAATAAGAAAATTTTCAATAGATGCAACTCAACAAATATTAGCAATGTGCACAAAATATCATACAAAAATTTTGTAGGATCGATATATGTCTATAGGGGGGGGGGGGGGGGGTGAATATAGCGTTTCTAATATTTTCGTGCGATATTTTAATCTCTAATAACCCTAAGTGATTTAATGCATATAATTAAAATATCGATAACAAATATATGTAATAATGTAAAGAGTAAGGGTTAGAGAAGTGCAAACAATATTTGTTTACGCGGTTCGACAAACTCGCCTACGTCCGCGCTCCAAGTTCCAATTGGAGATACATTAAACAATTGGCTTACAGGTGCCAATAGATCGTTTACAAATTGACTTTTAATATGGGTGTCACCCTTGACTAATTATAAGGTCGTCAACCTTTGAGTCTTGTAAGACGTCACCCTAAACTTGATTATTGCGGGGCGTCACCCAATGTTTGACTATTGCGGGACGTCACCCAATGATTGAACTTAGGGGCGTTCAATCTAGCCTCTGAATTCTCCCAAATATAACTTGCAAGTTTATGGGTTGGGGAGAATTAGATTTACAACAATATTAAAAGCTCACAATGATTAGAATCACGTATTAAATTCGGCAGAGCTTCGCCACGATTCTTGGTTCGTTGTTGAGAGCTTGGAGTGAACTTGTATTTATAAACTTTGAACTTTTGGACGTCCTCATCGTCCTCTTCGTCCGCATGTGACCGTTGGAAAATAGCTGTTGCAGAGATCTATGCATTTGCGGACGCCAATGTATCGTCCCCACCGTCCGCGTCTATCGTCCACGTCTTCCACAAAACTGAACAAATTCAAATCGGACGCCAATCCTTGCGTCCGCATCGTCCGCATCACTTCAGAATGGACAAATTCATTCCGGACGCCAATATTTTCTGTCCGCTGCGTCCGCTTCTACACAGTTCAGTTTGGGGACGCAAAATGGCATCCTCACTTCACTCAATATTTGCCCTTGAATTATATTGAGTCCCTAAAAGATATCCAACACTACATAGACTCAAATAAACATGTTAGAACATTAATTATACCCATTTTGAGGGTATTTCCAATATACACGGATATAAATATTATGATAAAAATGATAAGAATAATATCTAGAATATATAAAATATAACATAAAATACAACTTATTGATTTATTAAATTAATCAACATTTTAGTTATCATCAAAATACAATTTAGCCTAACAAAAAGGCTAAAACCTCCTCCATCAAAGTCAGCTGCACAATTGCCTTCAATGTCAGCTGCACCTCCTTCTTCCACGACGGCTGCACCTCCTCCTTCCACGACGGCTGCACCTCCTCCATCAAAGTCAACTGCACAATTGGTTTATGCTGACAAGAGCTCAAATCCAATAGTCCGCGAATTTTTAATTTAAATATGGGTACCTATAAAAAATTTGAGAATTAAATTTTGAGTTTAAATTAAAATATTCAATTATCATTAAAATTAATCCAATATTTTTGAGATTAAATAACCCAATGTTTGGCCCAAAATCTAATCTAAGACTTGCCCCAAAATTTGATCTATGTTTGCAACCCAATAGCAATTATATAGCTCAATTTAAAAATTGGGTTACAGCTCAATTCTGGACTTGGGCTACCATTCATTTAGCCCAGAACGCAGCCCAAACATATTGAATTGTGGCCTGATCCATGTCTGAATATGCAATCCATTCGCAGATCTCATTCTCTGCATTTATCAATGGCCGAACTGCGATGGTTCATCGCTGGCCGATTAGCGAGCGAGACGATTCTGCACTTCGGGCGTCATCTCCATCGTTATGGACGACTACTCTTCTGATCAACGCTCTCAGCCTCGGCCAATGGTCCATTTTGTCAAAGCCGATGGTTTCTCCTTTCGCGACGCATCGTGATGGTCTGACACGGACGAATACCACGAAAATCCTTTCATGCAAAACGACTAGATCATCCGCCATCAACAGCTCAAACTAACAATCCAAGAATCCAAATCCTCAATAACAGAAATCCAATCCAGAACAAAATCTACAGGTAAAATAAAAATCTAATTTTTGATACATCTACCTTACCAATTTGATCCTGAAGGCTCCGACCAAATCGCAATTATGCACACATCCAAACAGTTATCCCTTCCAAGAAGACAACCCAAATTCAAGATCCTAACAAGAAAAATATGAATTTACAGAGGAGGAGAGATGATTTACCGAAGGCGATGAAGTACTCGGGTACAGAGTTGATTTCCTCCTCCAAAAATGGCCGTAAACTGCTCCACTCATTGAGAAGATTTCGCCGTGCGGGAGAAATGAAGATGGAAGATAGGGAGGGTGAGAGGTGAACGATTGCGAGGAGTTACGAGTGGGGAGAAGAAGAAAGGCTTCGGTTTGTACAGGGGAGAGGGAATACAGGGAAAGAGAGGACTTTAACGGAGGGACATTACGAAATTATTAAAGGAGGAATTAATTTTCCTTAAATAAAAAAAAAAAAAAAAATTTCCATACTTGGTTTTACAGTTTCTCATAGATGAAAATTTGTTGATGAACCTGGTTACCCTTAAGACACTGACTGGTTGAAATTTAACAAAAAGAATAGGTGACTTCTGTAGGTAAATACTCCTTGTAATGCTCTCTTCATAATTATGAAAATTAGAAATAGGTCTTGTGATATTTTCCTGAAAAATGACACTCCTGCGTTCATTGGGTTTGAGGTAAAATGTTCCCTATGATACCCTTATTAGATTTTAGAGTAATTATAATTAGTTGATTTATGTTGGTTATTAATAGTTGAAGTCCTAATGAAAAGATATGTACACTATAGAGCTCGTTCTACAAGAACTAAGCTGTAATTGTAAAAGGGTAAAAAACTGTGTTGTTATTTTATTAAAATTGTTAGATATAACCTGTGGTAATTATAGTCAGTTTCCTGTTTTGGTAACATATTAGAGATAGCATGATTAGTTTTATATTATATCTGATGCATTATTCTTGGTCATTGTTAGAAAATTGTTTGTAATATTGTTTGTGATATATAAACTGTTGTGTGACATTCATATAAGCATATCATAGAATTGCATATCATGCATTGCACGGAATAGTAATGAAAATAATAAATGAGCGTTTTCTACGTGGGGTCAGAGACTTCAGAGGTTGCTCTCACGTAGAAAACAACCCATTTTGGTGGGTTCGAAGTCATAAGAGGTTGCTCTCACTCAACAGGTGGGTGAGTTCGGAGACTGAAAAGGTTGCTCTCACGTAAAAGTAAATAAACGTAAATGGAAGTGGATTCGTTTGTAGGTGAGTTCAGAGACTGAAGAGGTTGCTCTTAGATAAAAATGATTCCAAGTAATGAGTTCGGAGACTAAAGAGGTTGCTCTCACCCAGTTTACAGATATATCAGACTTATGGATGTAGAGTTGTTATAGATATGACGTCAGCATTTCATTTATATTTCTTACTAGGCAATAGGCTCACTATTCCTCCTGTGATGTAGGTATTTGTAATATCCCGTAACTTTTTCAGTAGAAAAATTTTCTTTCTTTTAAAAACATTCGTGAGGGAAAAACCAGAGTAACAAACAGAGGAAGTCTTTTACATTAAAATACCACAAACCAGTAATTTAAAGCTATTAAATAAACACAAGTAAAATATTAATTTAAAATAGTTTGAAATCGTTAAACACTTGAATACTTTTAAAACATTTAAATATATTTATTCTATTTCCGTGAGCCATAACCCTAAGGTCAATGTCGCCAATAGCACAAACGCCCAACCCAACAATACTCCATCAGCTACTTCTTTTATCAGCTTTATCCAATCATCGGCTCTTTACCTACATCAACGAGACCTATCTATGAGACAAAAACTCAATAAGCGGTATAAACGTAAAATATAAAATACACATATAACTTTTGTAACATTGTATACAGTTTTCAGTTTTACTTATCTATTACTATTCATGTCTTTTACTGTTATTTATTACTATTAGTATACAGTCTTCTGTTTTGCTTACCTATTACTGTTTATGCCCTTTACTGATATTTATTCGTTTCTGCGCCAAATGTATCCAACCAAACTACAAAAATTGCTATTTTTTTATCTTTGGTTTCCTTGTCGGGCGTATCCAACCGGACCACAAAAACAACTGTTTACGTATATTCCATTTAATTATATAACTATTAT
This sequence comes from Begonia loranthoides, assembly GCA_022433065.1. Classification (NCBI taxonomy): domain Eukaryota; kingdom Viridiplantae; phylum Streptophyta; class Magnoliopsida; order Cucurbitales; family Begoniaceae; genus Begonia; species Begonia loranthoides. Next base: position 4,036,402 of record CM039473.1, on the reverse strand, counting down.
GTTTTTATTTAGTTTCAGTTATCCATCCAAGTGTTAGAGATGTCAACTTGACTAGGTAGAGCGGTTTATGCACAAGGCGGCCATCCCGTGGCACACACCTAGGCAACCAACTCAAGAACCTACATCTCTAGCCACCTATTTACTTTTATTAATTTTCGTATACTTTAGGATTCCAAGTCTTAACGTTGTCATGCAAATATAATCCTATCTAACGTCTTCCTCGATCGTATCCTTTGAACGTGATCCGTCCTAACTAAGAAACTAAACTTAAATCTAATAAACATACAATTCATAATAAGCAATTAAACAAATAATAAACACCCCCTAATTCCCTTGATGTAGGTCCTTTCGAACAAAACACATGCAATACCACTTACCTGGAGTCCTTAGTTTTAAAGTGTTTAGCACTTAGAATTATCTTTTGCGAAACCTATTCATGATTAACATATGAGTATCAATAGTAGTTCTCTGACCAATATGCATAACAATATTCCCTATTTCCTACACTTATCACTTCACCCATTGCTAACAAGTCTATCCAGATTCTAACCATAGTATTCAACCCTTTCTCATTAAACTACAACGGTATAGACAGATCAATAACCAATAGAATCTTAACTTCAACTAACATGCTTACTACTACCAATCTAACAGTTACAATCATTAACCAACATGCAAGACCTTATCCCTTACATCATCACCTTATCACAACGTCCAAACAACAACAACAACATAGTTTCTCTTAAACAACAGGATCAATGGATCAAATCCAATTCAATCATGTCTTTTTCCCACTTCAATAACCAACAACATATAGCCCTAGAGTATGAATCACTATTTCATCAGACAATATAACAATAATATAATTTCAATAAAATATTTCTCCAAGAAAATACAACCTTATCACTCGGTAGAAACAAATATCATGAATACTTCTCCATGTAGAAACTAACTGAAGATAAACAACAACAATTCATGCTCTCCAAGCAATAACCAAAATAAAGAACACATGCCTACATAATAATTCCTCACGATTTCTTTCTCAATATCACAGAACCTCACGACCTCACTTTCTCTTTCACCGCTTCTTTAAAACTCACAACAACACTCATTCATCACTGTTTCCCATTGTCTCCTTCATTCTCTCGATTGATCTCTTCTCTGAAAAACAATCTCTCAGACTCCAAAACTTACAAAAAAAATCCTTCATTTCTTCACAGTAAAACCATAGAACACAGCATCACAATCCTAACAAACTTCATAACTCTCCCGCCCGTTCTCTAAAACATTTAGTAGAGTAACCCCATGTTTTCTTCTCTATGAAATCTCGTTGCCTTCCCTCTCTATTTATAGGCCACTTAACTTGACACTTTAGCGTCCGCGTGAAGACAGAAGGCCAAGGGCTTGAACTTTCCATTGTCTAGACGCGTAAAACGCCATCAACAAAAGGTTCCATTGATGCGTTTTCATTACCAGGCGACCTTTCAGTTTGGCGGTCGATCGATTCATCTTTGGTTGATCGACCACCAGTCCATCAATCAATCGCTGAATTCTTCTTTAAAATTATTGGACGATTGCCGCGAACAATCACATCCTCGCCATTCGATTGCCATGAACGACCGCGAGCTTCATTCTCCAGAATATACATATATACACGTTATTCCTTAACATGATATAAATATATGAATATATACTTTGCAACCATAAGTCTTAATTGGGACTGTAACATCTTCTATGCAACTTCATCTTCTCCAAACCAATTGCACTAAATCCATATATGTATATATATGAACATCTATATCATCTAACCCAACTTATACTATATGCTCTACTATTTCTCCTTCACCTTAATCCAAGTCAATTTCTCATAAATGTTAAGAACCTAATTATTCTCAACATTTCAATCATTACAATATCTATACCATATCCAAACATATCTTCTCGTACTAATTCTACTGATTGTCAATCTAGTTGATATCGTTCAATCTAACTCCATATATCATCAACCAATTCTCCAATTAACTTCAATCCTTCCCATAAGCTAATTATGAATATAACGGGGTATCATAATTCAGTTTTTCCAAATAAATTTCTCTTGGCCAATATCTTTACTTGTCCAACTTAGCTCCTATCATCATAAAATTATCACTTAATTCGTATGCTTAGCATAACAAAATTTTGGGATATTACAGTATCAATTGTGATCCAAATGAGATGAATGTGGAAGAAGAGTGATGCAATACAAGTTTATGTTACCATGCACAGATCGACCTCGGGAGTTATGGCTCAAAAGAATAAAAGTTGTTTGAATTGCAAAAAGAATCTATTTATGGTTATTAAGTATTTTAAATTATGTTGTTTTCGCAAAATAGTTTAAATGTTTTTATTATTCTGCGTAACATACTCTGATGTTTTTCTTTAAGTATATTTTAAATAAGTTTTAAAATGTTCAAAATTTTATGAATGTGTGAAAATGCATAAATAGAAATGGGATGTTACACTCGAAATCCAGGTAAGTAAAACACAAGTTTTTCAACGCCATAGGCCCCACATCACAAGACATGTATTATTTTCTTTATACTCATTTTGTTATTTAATTCTGATATTTTACTTGAACATGTATTGTTAGATTGTAATACCTAGATAAATACCTCTATGTATAATGTAAAAGATTTTACGGAATAGATATTTTGATATTCCAAAATGTGTGTGATACAATGTAATGAAAATTAAGGTAGAAGTATTGTGAGATTAATTAAGGTGTGAAAGTAATTTAGAAGCGGTGAAAAATTAAGTTGATTAATTAAAAAGAAGGTATTAAATTATTTAAGAAACAAATGGAGGAGAGAGAAGAGAAGATTTGTTAGAAAAATGGCATTTTAATCAGCCACGTGAGATAGGTCGAGGTCGAGCCATGCTCGACCTATACATGGAAATTTCCATGTGGGAGATGTCGAGCAGTGGAGAAAATGGATTTTGAAGGCTGAGAGGTTGAGTACTGGGATTCTTCAAAATCACGGTCGAGCAGTCGCTTGACCGCTCCCATACAACAGCGGCCAATTTTCACTCGATATCCTCGATTCTCCCAAAGTTGGACCACCCCCTCATGATTGTGAGATGTCCATAAGCTTGGCTTCTCTGGGAAGCTTCGTCTCTATCTATAAAATGAAAGCAAATGAAAGGTGAAGCACTCTAGACTTTTATATTACAAAGAGCAGAAGAGAGGAAAGGAAGGGAAAGAGTGTTTTGTTTTTGTTACAGAGAGTGAGTGTGCAAGTGAGAAACAGAAGAGAAAGGGAAAGAGGGAAAGAGGAGCAAGGTAATCGGCTTGGTTTCACAGGAAGCTGTTGTGGTGTGAAGGTGGGACTTTGGTAGTGGCATTGCGAAGGAGAGGTAGGAAATAGGATGTGTGGCTAATGGGGGCCTACATCACAGAACTTTGTTTGGTTAAATGTTGCCGTGGATTCTTGTTTTGAAATGTTCTCTCTTGATGTGAAGTATTGTGCTACTATTTTAGTCCCTGTTAATTATAGTCTGATGGAGAAGTAGGAAAATGCCCAGTGATTTGTTGTTAACCATGAGGTGTTGGACAATGAGGAACTACTTTGAAGTATTAATCTGCTGTTTTTGGATTACTGCCTCAGATTGAATAATGCTTTGTATTTTATTGTTGGTAGTGAGACTTTGGTTGATGAGGAATATAAGAAGTGTGTTGTTGATTTGTTATACAATTGTAATTTGCTGAAAATTAAAAAATGATAAAAAGGAAGTATTTAGTATTCTGCTCTTTTTGGATTCAGCTTTAGAATTTGGTTTGCTTTATCCTATTAATGTTGGTCATTTCTTGGTTTTATGAATTACCTCTGTTGACAAGTGCATAGTTTATTCTAATAGTATCCTTTGATATAATAGACTTATTTTTTGCTCTTCTTATGTCATTGACAAACTGCCACATGATAAGAATTGGATTGTTTAAGCTTAAGCCATGAATTGTTATCTCACTATAGTAATGCTATGCTTCCTTTTTTATATATTGATGTGAACTGAACATGACAAAACATGGCATGACATACAAGCATCATGATTAGGACTTATGAAAATGTTGACATATGCACAACATGTTTAATGAAATGAATGAATAAACATAAATAGATGTGTGGGGGCTCGGGAGAATAGGTGACGGTCTATTGGTGGTGACACGCCTAATAGATGCAACTCATCGCACATTGGGAGGGAGTGATGGTTAAGCCACATGGACCATAGGATGTATCCTTTCGATTGTACTAGAAATCCTTAACGCTTGAACTGAAGAGATTGGTGATGATCATAGGTGGTGACACCCCTAATGGATGTATCTCCTCATTGGAGTGTGATCATAGGATGTATCATTTCTCTGGTAAACGAAATGTAAAGACAGAAAAGATAGGTTCTTTTTTTAGGCAGACTGCATAAGCACGCATTGAGCATGAGCATTGAGCATTACATTTCATTCTATTTCTTGCTGAGCGTTAAACTCATTGTTTTATCCTGTGATGTAAGTGACTATCATGATATCAGCGATATACCTGTGGAGGAGGACGCATTGCGTGATGAGCACTTGGGTTATCAACTGGGTTTGACATGAGGGTTATGGCTCACGGAAAGTAATGCTAATTGTTTTTGAATAGTTAATTATGGTTTTAAATCACAGTAAATGTTTTGTAAACAATGAACTTTGGTTTAAAGTGTTAAAACCATGTTTTGATATTATTAGTATTTTCAGGTTAAATTACACTTATTTGTTTTCTTCACATAGGTTTTAAATAAATTAAAGAAAAATTTTATATGGCTAAGAAAAAGTTAAGGTTTTAATTTACGGATCGTTACATAGACATTGACATATGATATTTAAAAGATAAAATTTATAGGACATTATGTATATGAGTATGAATGCATGACCAGATGAAATTGACGAAAAACATGATATGAGATGACTGATATAACCTTATGAGGGTAAGAAACCGTTGGTTTTCTGAAAACCAGAACGCATGAGAATTATGAGATGGCTAATGAAAGACTAAACGCATGATAAGGTTGGAAAAGGAGTTCCAACCAGTATGTAATTTAAAGCATGAAAATTTGGTAATGCATGAACTTAATTCATATATGCACGTGTTTTCACTTACTGACTTTATCTTACCCTTTAGTTTTGTAATGTAAGTGAATTTTTATCAAAAGAAGAATTGGCGTTGATTGAAGATGTTTTAGAGGTAGACAAACATACAGAGGAAGACATCGATAATGATGGTGGGTCGGATGATTGATTTGACTTATATTTTAGTTTTAAATTAATAAACTCTATTTAAATTATAAGGTTTTGAAAATAATTTCAAATTGATTTCATTGTAATAAACTCTTATTTATTTAATGAAGTTTTAATAATGTTTCGTATTCAGTTATATATAAAGTTTATTGAATAAGATGAAATTAATTAGACAAAACCTAATAAATGTGCTTCGATTATTTTGCTAATAAATATAGTTATTTTCTTAAATTTTTCTACCTTAATTAGTTATTTTACTATTATTAAAGATTTACAAAATTTTGTAATTTAGGATTCATAGTAACCTAATTAAACCTAATTTGTAAATCAATTTGGAAAAAATTTTAGGAAATAAAATTTGAAGAAAAATGAGAGTTAAGGTCGTTACAGCAATACAATGCAAGAGAAAAAGTACATTGCAAGAATAATAGGAAATCAACACCATTCAAATAGGTTAATATACCAAAGAAAATAAAGAATCCTCACAAGGAAAAAAAAAGAACAGAACACTTAGAAAAGAATAGAATCCAAAGAAATTTTCACTATGATAGCTATTCCTGGCCGTCTCAAATCTTACCTAGGAAAGATGAGAATCTTTGAGATGAGTGACTAACTTAGTAGAAACCCTTATATTATACCCAAATATATATAACAACTGATTTTATATTTTATTTTTGTAAAAATGAACCAGTGGAAAAAAACAGTGCATGGATTTACATTCATAAAAAAATCATCATTTTAAAAATAGGTTCCACGAGCTATCGGTGGAGCAAGTCCCAAAAACATGACTACATACATAGGTAGCTCTATACAAAATAAGTCTCCACCATTTTTATAGAAACATGTCCCATTGAAAATAAGGTTACTCATGGACTCTTGTAAATTGAATGCCCACAAGGCGTGTAAAAAGAATGAAGACGATCCATATATCTAGTTCATCATAAAAGGGAAAAGGGACTATCCAAAGACTAGTCATTTGCGTATCGAGCGTAACAATAAAACACCCTACCAATCCCAAGGACAAGGACAAGCCATCACTGTTCCAATCCAACGCTGCACGTACAAACAAAACACATTCACCAACAGAAGGTGTAAATAAACAGCCTTCGGTTGCTTTGGTCGTGGGGCCCTAATATAAACCAAAAAAATCGGAGGTCCATTCATCATAGATATATATAAACAAAATGTGTAAGCAAACAGCCTCCGATTGCTTTGGTTGTGGGGCCCCAATACAAGGCAAAAGAATCTATATATATATATATGATGAAAAACCATGCATGTGTAAAATGGAAGTGTAAAACTGGCATACGTATAGTCTAAAAACTAACATGCTATTAAACATGACATATCAGATTATACATGTGATAACTCACAAAATAAAGGGTTTTGTAAACCATGACGCAACGAAGTATAGTAGAGAAAATCTTACCTTAATGACGATAAAAGCCTTACTGATCAATCAAAATATTCTATCAAGAACAAACATCGAAACCAGAAACATTGTGAAAACCTAAAACGAAACCAAAGTCTCCCAACCAAATCACTAGGGCGAAAGGTGGATGAGTTTTATACCAGAACTATGAATCAAAACTAAATAATTAACAACCAAAATCCCAATGAAATACACTAAATGGTCACCCAGACCATGAAAGGTCGACCAGACCATGCAAGGTCTACCAAGACTTTGCATCAGTCGACTAGACCCCACAACGGCTAACTTGTGCAGTTGACGAGAGTGGCAACAATTTTGGTTGACCTAATCGGCCACTCCCACGATCGACCGGACTTAAACAGTGGTTGATAGAGACGAGCTTTCCAGCTAGATGTCATTTTCTAGCTGCTGTATTGAAAACTCATCCCCTTCATCATTTTCACCTCCAATCGGTCTAAAATCCTGCATAAACTATGAATCGACTAATTTATTGCCAAAACAATCTAAGATTTTGATTGTCCAAACTCGAAACTTGAATCTGACATAAACAAAAACTAAAAAGTTAAAATAAGGTTTTGATTCAAATTTAACCTTGAAGAACCTCCACAAAACTTATAGATTGAGACATTAGTCACTCTATTTCGATGGCGCAACTCTCTCTCTCTCCCTCCCTCTATTATATTATATATTAAATAAACTTTTGAATTCTATTAGTGGGAAATCCAAATGATATTTGAAATTCAATCCGTGGTAACTCTAATTTAGTGTACATCATTTCTCCGATTTATAACCATTAAAATAGTAATATATAATATGATATTATACATTAAATGAACTTTGGAATTCAATTTGTGGGAAATCCAAATGCTATTCGAAATTCAATACGTGGTAACTCTAATTTACTGGATATCATTTCTTTGATTTATAATCGTGCGCTAACTCAAAATTTTTTTTATTTGACCATTAGACCAAAAATTTACACATGCCAAAATATTAACGAATCATAAAAATTTTCCTGTCAACATGAACAAGTTAACCTCAAAACAGCAAAAAATTCATACGTGGAAAATTTATTAATACAAAAATAACGGGTTTTACAAATCTTGAGTAGCTTAGAGTAGAAAAACACTTGTATTCCCACAATCCTGCCAAATTGACGACTTGGTTTAGGGTTTTTTTCCTCCTCCTTTTCCTAATTTGAAGACCGTAAACATGGTTGCTTAGTTTTTGCGATAGTTTGGGAATTAAAGTGTTGATGTTCTTTTTCTTGCATAGAAAATTTTGCAGAAACAACCACGTATCAATTATTTCACAAAAAGTATCTGGAAGTGATGAGATTGATAGGCAACCCATAAAGATACAGTATAGTGGATTAAGGATTGAAGAAACAATATTGCATACATAAAGCTTGCAAGTAGCTAGAGATGGGGGAAAAGGGAATAAAGAATAAGCTAATTAGCATATGAAGCAATGAGATTTAGAGAGTGTTACCTAATTAATCTTCAAATTGAATCATAAATCACCCTTTAGAGCTCTCCTCTTCCCAATCAATTGGTTGGAAACATACCCAACTCATCAAAAAAATATAATTGGAAGTCAACAGTGAAAGGGGGAGACTTGATATGGTTGACATTGGAAGTGCAAGTGGTTGTGTTTTCATCATAATGTGAAAGGACAGTACATTAGAGGCTGCAACAATAGTCGAAGTAAGAAGATGTTGCGGTACATGAACAGTACAGTGGAGACTACCTCTCTTGTTTACAATATAATGTCTTTGGGAACTTGTTCTAATCCTACTCATCTGCTTGGAGTTTTTCTTTTGGGTGCACCCAATTAAATCTTCAAACAATTCAATTGTTTACAAAAGAAATGTCAGGTTGTGTATTTTAGTTGTAGTTGGCTTATGAAGTGTTGAATGAAAAAACCTTTGTAGATTTTAAACAGAGTTGTAATACATCATTGGAGCTTGAAATATGTAACAGTTATAGATTTTCAAGTAAGGAGAATATTTCTTTTAATCAAAATTTATATTTCTTCCCTTTATTTTGGGGGTAGTTACGATGATGGAGAGAGAGAGAGATTTCTCTCCTTAAATAACTCCCTCTCCTAATCTACGTAATTGTTACTATTCTCAAATTGTTATAGAAATTTTCCAAGCTTGTGAAGAGAAAGGCTTGGGCAAAGGCAGTGGACTGCCGTGGGTTGGAGTTTTCAGTGAGTATAATTCTTCCTATTGTGAAAAATCTTTCAGAGAGATTAAAACTCTTAACTTTGTTTCGATTTAGGTTGTGGGTTTTGTTAATCGGATTATTTCGCTACAAATTGGGGTTTGAAGAATTAGAATTTCGATCGTTTTCAGAGAGGTAAATGTCATTTTCCATCATATACCTATTGTGATTCAGATTGAATTCTTTTGATGTGTTATGAACCGATTAAAGAGTGAAAAACTTGATTTTTGAACTTAAAGTTATTCATTTTTATATGAAAATAATGTTATTAGTTGACCTGGTATGTTGTGGATCATTTGAATCTAAGATTCATTGGTAAATGGGGAATTTAGGCAAAAATGTGTGGTCGGCGTCGGAGAAGACGATGCTCAGCCACGACCTAGGCTTGAGTTTTGGAATTTTGGCAAAAATGTCCAGCCGGCATCAGAGAAGATGATGCTGGGTCATGGCACAGACTTGATTTTGGGCTGTGACCTAGTTGTTTGGGCTGCGATTCGAACCCCAATTTTGGCATGTTTTGGACTTTAAATCCAAATGTTTTGGAGTCTTTTGAAGCCCGTTGTTGAATTGTTTTGAGGTTTAGACTCAATTATTCTTGAGTCATTCTCTTTAATATAAAGTTTGAAACTTAAAGTGAGATTTTTTATACTTATTGTGCGGTAACATTATGGTTAGGTACCGAGTGTTAGATTTATACTTGGCCTGTTTTTGGACTCTCCAATTTTGGATTGGGCTTGGTTATTGGTAGACCCACTTGATGTAGGGGTGTATTTGTATGTCCAACATTTGCATTGTTTTCTAAATTTTTGTTTTGAGACGTGTTCTCATATAAAATGACGTGTTCATTTTGATAGCTCGTCGGTTTTCATATTGTAGATGTATTTTCACTGAACATGTTCAAATATGAGCATGCATAACATTTTGTTTGATTATCTTAGTCGTGTGAACCAAGTTTGATTGATCCATGTGTGGGTCCTATTTTTGTTGTGCACACTCAACCCTTGGAGGATGTGTTTGTTGTGTTGTTATTAACTAGAGTAAGAACGTGTCGTGTCACTAGATACAAAACTCTAAACCTGATCAGGGTCGTTATGGCTGTTGCGATTGTTTGACTATCGCTGTTATTTATTTCTATTACAGCCGATGACATGGTATGTATGGAGACTGTGCGTGGCTCAATTTTCACTGATCTTTTATCTTTAGATAGTAATCGCCTATTTTATTTATGTACCACATTTTAGTTGAAATTTTTGACCTTTGCCCTATTGTTCATTTTCTACTCATTTTTATTTAAATGTTCATTCCATGACATGCTCACATATTCTTTTAAAACATTTAAGCTGAATGTAAAAGTTTTCCCTTACTGAGTTTAGTTGACTCAATCTAACGACATTTACTTCATATTTTATTTTGGAGGGATTCCCAACAGCTGACGTAGGATTGAGCTCAACAAAGTTTATACTTTAGTATTTATTTCTCTGCGAGAGTTTTATTTGTGAGGTTGAAACTTAATTTAAACTTGTTATAGAATTTTCATTATATTTTTGTAACACATTTTAAAATGGACTTATACTACTACAGTATCTGATGTCACTATTGGATCTATATGTTAGCCCAATTTGGTTGGGCCCTGAAAAATTTTACTATCTTTTAAGTCTACTATTGCTTATTAAGTAATCAAGTTTAAAGCGTCAGACAACTCTATTCCTTTTCAGGCTTGATCATTCCTCGTTTATCTTGAGTACCATTTGGATTGTGACAAAAATTTTGATATCAGAGTCACGTTGACATCCATAAAATATAGATATCATATTTGTTTGCTTATATATTGATGATTTGATTTTTGTAGAAAATAATCCAAGTATGTGTGAAGAATTCAAGCAAACAATGATCAAGGAGTTTGAAATGAAGGATATTGGTCTAACATCATACTATCTTTGCAAGGAGATCAATCAAATAGATAATATAATTTTTATATCTTAAGAAGGTTTTGCTACACAAATTTTCAACAAGTTCAACATTGAGAATTGTCAACCCATGAATACTCTTGTAGCATGTAGAGTAAAATTATCAAAGAATGTGGAAAGAGAGAAAGTTGATTTTACAACTTTCAAGAGCCTTATTGAAAGTTTGAGATATTTAACTTGCACAAGACTAGATATTCTTTTTGCAGTTTAACTAATCAGCCAATTCATGGAGTTACCAACCATGACTTATTTCAAGGTGGTATTCTTAGATATATCGAAGGTACAATTGATTTTGACTTGTTTTATTCAATTTCTAATAAATTTAAGCTTTTTGGATAGAGCGATAGCAATTAGGGTGGAGATATTGATGACTGAAAGAGCACAACATGTTTTTTTTTCTACTTGGGTAATACAACTTTTATATGGAGTTTGAAGAAACAACAAATTGTGACACTATCCACTTGTGAAGCTGAGTATGTTATTGCTTCATCTTGTGTATGTCATACCATGTGGTTGAGAAGACTATTGAAGGAGTTATAAATGCCATAAGAGGAAGCTACAAAAATTCTTTTTGATAATAAATTAGCTATTGCATTGGCAAAGAATCTTGTGTTTCATGATAGAAGCAAACATATAGATACAAAGTATCACTTTCCTTGTGACTGTATTATGAAGAATGAAGTGCAAGCAAAGTTTTTGATATTTTTACAACGCCTCTCAAGTATGACATTTTTAGTAAGCTAAGGATGATGCTTGGAGTTACAAGAAATTAAGATTAAGGGAGGATGTTGAAATTATAAGTTTCATTCAAATAATATATTTTGGTTGATGTATGTTTTTAATGTAGGTTTAGTTAAGTTTAATGCATTTGTGAAGAGTTATCTAGAAGATTTTTATTCATGTATGTGTTAGTACATTGGTTCATGTATGTGTTAGTATATTGGTTCATGTAATTGTATAGTTCCTTGATAGGTAGTTCATATAATTTGGTGATTCACTATATACTAGTACATGTATTAGATTAAACATGTGGTTCGTGATGGTTTTATACAAGTACAAAATAATCCTATATAGAGGATGTGAGTTTAGACATTTTATATCAAGCAACAGCCAAAAACAATTTGAAGAAAAAGTTTCTCAAGTTTGCTCATCTCCTTATTTTTCTTTCTTCAAAATTCCTTTTCCTCATCATAATAAAACCTCCTTTGCCAACAGGCAACCAATGGTATTGATACACCTAAAGTCAAAGTTGGTTCAGGATAGCAAGTCAGCGACATTAGCTTAGGAAATGAAAAGCCATGTCAAGTTAGTATCGAACATTTTTAAATAGAAATTTTAGCTGAATTACTAAAAGGTGGTTAAAGTTCAAAATAATTCATGAATTATGGAGGTATTTATAGCCCGACTCTTAAATTATTTTTGTTAAAAAGATGGTCACTGAACTATAATCCATTAACAAATTGATCTTTACTGTTGAAAAAATATATGTTTGACACGTGTCATCATTGGATTCTCTCTCTTCCTCTCTCTCCTTCTATGCAAAAATTTCCCTCACTTGCATTGTCCACTCCAAAGAATCCAAAACAAAACAACTATGGATTTGAAGACCATAGTTAAAAAAAATCATTCCAAAGCATAAAATCTTCCAGTGGCATTTCCTCGAACAATATAATATTAAAATAGGGAAATAAAATAGAGACAATCTCCGTTCTTGTTAGCAAACAATGGCAAAGAGTGATGTGCTACGTGGACCTATCACTAGGTCACTAGCATAGAGACTCACAAATTGTTTTAGTTCTCTTTATTTTTTAGGAAGTAGCACGCATAAAGGCTAGGGAGAACTGCCACAACCATGAGATATGGAAATGGAAAAACAAATGAGTTTAGAGAAAGCACCGAAAGTCAAGAAATGGAGTTCAAGAAAAATTGGAGAAGCTCCTTCAATCCAAAGATGATGAAATGGCAAAAACACATGGATATGTGGCAATCCAAGCTTACCTCCTTGGAGACAATGGTCAAACTATTAGAAGTGGACTTGTGAAGATGTTCTAATGGATCAATGGTGTGCTAGGCTCTAATGGATTTCATGTTGTTTAAGTTCTTTTCTTATTTTATTTTTTTTATTTTATGTTGAGAGCTAGACTTTATATTACGAACAATTTGGTCAATCGGCTAGACTTTATATTACGAACAATTTGGTCAATACTTGTTACCATTCTCAAATTGTTATATTAAGAGCTCTTTCCCTTGTTTGAAGGGTATATATACCCCTTTCGTAAGCTGTTGCAAAAACTTTTGATTAATAGAAAACCCTAATTCTTGCTCTAGCAAGTTGCCACCTCCATTCGGTTTTGCAACCGATTGGGTTGTGTTTAAAATTTATTATCCATTTATGAGAGTTGGATAGCTAGCTTTTGATTAAGTTCGTTTTACTTCCTTGGAGGTGAAACTCATTAGGAGACTAAAGAAAACTCTCAATGACCTAGTTGTAGTGTTGTTATCTTTCAAGGAGCCTTGGAGTGTAAAGGTGTGTCATGTACCTCTACCACCAGGTTGTACCTTTTTTACCATAACTTCATGTCCAAAATTAGTAACGAAATTTTGAGGGATTACTCTTCATTCAGACTTTTCGAAGCTATCAAAAAATTGTACCAAAATTCTACCATTTGTTTTATTTTTATCCTTCCCTAAGCACCCTGCAAAATTGTCAAAATTACCACACTCGATTCCATAGTAGACCAAACCATTTTGATTATAACTCTTGCTTCACAATGAGTTTGACAGTGAAACTTTGAGAGCATTTTCTATGTATTTACTTGATAATGCTGCCAAAAACCTCTCTGAAAGCCCTCCATTTGATATTTTTTTTATTATCATTGAAGATTGAACATAATTTTTGAAACAGTATCAATCTGGTTGTTCACAAATTTTAGAGTTTGTGATTGTTTTTGCATCAAAGAGCAAATTTGAAAAGCTTTCAATTGGACGAAGAAGAAGTAAGCTTTCAATTTGTTGAGGAAGAGGTGGTGACCACCCAAATATGCTGATGGGTAGGTGAAATCAGCCATAAATCCAATCAAACTAGTGGTGGGGATTGTCGGCTTCAAACCATTTGTATAAATTAAAATAATCTAAAACTACCACTAACCATTCACATTATAATGTACTTCTATCATCCATTCACAGATAATATAACATGAGTCTTATTAGATACAAGACTTAAACTCAAAAATAAAATACAGAGTTTGGGCAGGGTAAAAATAAATATACTCTAACCCTAGGTTATGCACGAAACCATCAGATCACGTGCCTTTATCTTTATCCAATAAGCTACTACTACTTGGTCCTGTAAAACATGGAAGGATCATATAATGAAATTTTATAAGGTAAGCTAAGTTAAACCTTACCGTAACAATTTATAAACATATATATATATATATATATATATATATATATGTTTTAAGGTTCATGTTATCGTTTTCTCTAGCTTTTTCTAGTTATCATAAGATTTGTTATCTATCTTATAGAATATCCCTTTCTTACGTGTTTTGCTTATTTATTAGTTAGCTCACATGGAAATCTGTAGGATCAATATAACCTAAGAAAAAGGGGGAGAGGAGGGGTAAATTAGGTTATTTAATTTTTTTGATTTACTAAAAAACTAATTAGTTTGTAAAATTAGAATGACTAAAATCTCTCAACAACCATGATATACTTGTTGAGAAAATATAAGGTGTTTTTATTAAATTTTATTTGTGGCATTTAGTTTGTATTAATGTGCTTAACCAATTATGGTTAATGTGTATAACTGGCTTTTGAGTTATAGGGAATTGTGAGAGTTAATTTGGGAGTTTTCTTTGTTTTAGAAGTTATGGGCATTTGATGACATTTATGGTTTTTAACCATTAATATTCTATGGTTGTTTTTTGTAAACCTATATAAATGCATGTTTAGTTAAATGAAAAAATATCACTTCCTCTATATTCATCTTTCACGTGTTTTTTTTTCTAACAAAGTGGTATCAGAGCGTGCATAAAAAAACCGAGAGAAATATGACCATCGGCGGACTAATGGGTCCGCTTCAAATACCGATGCTTACCAAGCTCAACTACGACAATTGGAGCATCAAAATGAAGGTGTTACTAGGAGCATAAGACGTGTGGGAGATTGTGGAGAACGGTTTCCAAGAGGCGGCAGAGGGAGCCGATCAAGCACAAAGAAATGCGTTAAAAGAGACTAGAAAGAAGGACAAGAAGGCCTTTTATATCTTGTACCAATCGGTGGACGAAGACACGTTCGAGACCATCACCAATGCTGAGTCATCAAAGGCGGTGTGGGACAAGATCCAATCGACTCATAGAGAAGCCGATCGTGTGAAAAAGATACGGTTGCAAACTTTACGCGGTGAGTTTGAATCGTTACAGAAGAAGGAAACAGAGGGGATATCGGAATATCATACAAAAGTAATGACCATTGTCAACCAATTGAAACGAAACGGTGAAGAAATCACTGATGTTCGTGTCTTGGAGAAGGTTCTGCGAAGCCTAAATACTAAGTTCGATATCATCCCCACGACAATTGAGGAGACGAAGGATCTCAAGAACATGACAATTGAACAATTTATAGGCTCATTGCAAGTCTATGAAGAGAAAAAGAAAAGGAAGATGGAGCAAATGGAGACCGTTGAACAACTTCTCCATCTCAAACTCAAGGAAGAGAATGGTTGTGGACGTGGAAGAGGTCGCAGTGGTCGAGGCCGTGGTGGAAGAGGTGAAACCAACACCGACATTTCTCAAAACTCATGTGAATCTTCAAGAGGAAGAGGAGGCCGAGGTCGTGGTGGAAGGTCCTTGAGAGATAAATCTCAGGTAAAATGTTATAATTGTAACAAATATGGACATTATGAAAATGAGTGTTACTCACCCCAAATAGAGCCGATCGACTGTAAGCATCAGGATCGGTCGACAGTCGGCACATCCAACACCCATGAAGGGCAATCCAATTATGTGGAGGAGAACAGGACTGGCTTCAAAGAGAGAAGAAGAGAGTTGAGATAGCATATGGTATCTTGACACCGGAGCCTCAAATCACATGTGTGGTAACCGCAAGATGTTTGTGGAGTTGAATGAGATGGCGAAAGGTAACATTGCCTTTGGAGACAATTCTCTGGCTGCCATAACAGGAATAGGTAAAATTCTCATTCGGTTAAATAATAGAGAACGTCAATATATCACAAGTGTTTATTACATTTCCAATGTAAAAAATAATATATTGACTGTAGGACAATTGTTAGAGAAAGGATTTGAAGTTCAAATGAAAAACAATTGTTTGTATTTGAGAGATAGTCATGAGAGACTTATTGCTAAAGTCTCCATGACCAAAAACCGAATGTTTCCTTTGAATGTATGTAATGATGTTGCAAGGTGCTTGAAGATGTGTCACGAGGATCCCTCTTGTCTATGACATCTACGGTTCAGACATCTCAATTTTGGGAGCTTAGAAAACTTGTCGAAGAAGGAGATGGTGCGGGGTCTACCACACATTCACCAGCCGAACCAAGTGTGTGAAGGGTGTCTACTCGGAAAACATCATTGAAGTAGTTTTCCGAAGGAGTTTATGACAAGAGCCAAGAAGCCTCTAGAACTCATCCATGCTGATGTGTGGGAAGCAATCAATCCTAAATCTCCTGGTAAAAGCAAATACTTCATTCTCCTTATTGATGATTTTTCAAGAAAAACATGGGTGTATTTTTTGAAGAAAAAATCAGAAGTATTTGAAAATTTCAAGAAATTCAAGGCGCGTGTGGAGAATAAAAGTGGCTTAACAATCAAGGCCGTGAGAACCGACCGAGGTGGTGAAATAACATCAAATGAGTTCAACTGATTTTGTGATGAAAAAGGCATTTGACGTCCGTTAACAGTGCCAAGGACACCGCAACAAAATGGCGTGGCGGAGAGGAAGAATCGGACAATCTTGAACATGGCAAGAAGCATGCTAAAGACAAAGAAGATACTGAGGGAATTTTAGCCGGAGGCCGCTTGTGCAGTCTATTTAACAAACCAAGCACCCACCAAAAGTGTGCTTGACAAGACGCCTCAAGAAGCATGGAATGGAATAAAGCCCGGAATTGGTCACTTCAAGGTGTTTGGGATTATTGTATATGCTCATGTGTCAGAAGAAAAAAGGACCAAGCTCGACGATCGAAGTGAGAAATTCATCTTCATCGTTTATGACACAAGTTCAAAGGGTTATCGCCTCTACAATCTTTTGAATGGGAAGGTAATTATTAGTCGTGGTGTTGTTTTTGATGAGAAAGACTCTTGGGATTGGAATCTATAGGAGGAGGAGTATGATTTCCTTCCATACTTTGAAGAAGATGATGAAAACGAGCCAATCAGGGATGAAATGAGTGAAATTTTGCCCACTCCAGCGTCACTTCAGTCGACCAATCGGTCATCATCTGAAGGCTCAGTGTCAAGCAATGCATCATCCAGTGGAACAGAGACATTTTCCAGCGATTCGGAGAATGAAATTGGCCCAAGAGGGACCCGAAGTCTACGAGAACTTTATGAGGTAAATGAAAATCAAAATGACATAATGCTCTATTGTCTTTTTGGTGATTGTGAGCCCATTAGTTTCCAAGAAGCCATTGCAAACAAAAAATGGAAGGATGATATGGATGAAGAAATTCGAGTGATAGAGAAAAACAACACATGGGAGTTGACCAAACTTCCAAAAAGGCACAAATCGATCGGAGTAAAGTGGGTATACAAGACAAAGAGAATGGCCAATGGTGATGTTGAGAGGCACAAGGCGAGACTAGTGGTGAAAGGGTATAGTCAACGACACGACATTGACTATGATGTGGTATTTGCCCCCGCCATTCATCTTGAAACTATTCGTTTGATTATTGCTTTGGCAGCCCATAATCGTTGGAAGATACATCAAATGGATGTCAAATCGACATTCTTGAATGGAATTCTTGAAGAGGGGGTCTATGTGGAGCAACCGTTGGGTTATGAAGTCAAAGGTGAAGAGGAAAAAGTGCTTCGATTGAAAAAAGCTCTTTATGGTTTAAACCAAGCACCGAGAGCATGGAATTCAAAGATTGAAAAATACTTTCAAGAAAAGAAGTATACGAAGTGTCCTTATGAGGATGCCCTCTACATAAAAATCCAAGGTGAAAGCATACTAATAATTTGTTTATACGTTGATGATTTAGTATTTACCGTAAACGATCCTAGCATGTTTGATGAGTTCAAAAGGGAGATGGCAAAGGAGTTTGAAATAACGGACATTGGTCTCATGAGTTACTATCTTGGGATCGAAGTCAAACAAGGTGAAGATAGGATTTTTATATCCCAAGAAGGCTATGCTAAAGAAGTGCTCAAAAGGTTCAACATGGATAATGCTAATCCGGTTGGAACACCAATGGAATGTGGAGTCAAAATCACCAAGAACGATGGAGGAGAGAAGGTAGATTCTACACTTTTCAAAAGCTTGGTTGGAAGTTGGAGATAGTTGACATGCACATGACGTGATATTCTTTATTCGATTGGAATCATTAGCTGATTTATGGAGGAGCCAACAACAACACATTTCAAAATGGCAAAGAGGATACTTCACTACATCAAAGGGACAATTGAGTATGGTGTTTTCTATGTTTCTTCTAGCAATTTTAATGTTGTTGGTTATTGTGATAGTGATTGGAGTAGTGACGTGGATGATCGGAAGAGCACTACGAGGTTTGTATTTTTTGTTGGTGAAACGACGTTCACATGGATGTCAAAAAAGCAACCCATAGTCACATTATCAACATGCGAGGCGGAGTACGTCGCGGCAACTTCATGTGTATGTCATGCAATTTGGCTAAGAAACTTAGTGAAGGAGTTGATGTTTCAAATGGAGGATCAAATGGAGATTTTTGTTGACAACCAATCGGCCATTGCCTTAGCCAAAAATCCTGTGTTTCATGGGAGGAGCAAGCACATCAATAGCCGATTTCATTACATTCGGGATTGTATCACAAAGAAAGAAGTGGAACTCAAATATATCAAGTCACAAGATCAAACGGTGGACATTTTCATGAAGCCCCTCAAGTTAGAGACTTTCATCAAAATGAGGAATTTACTTGGTGCAACAAATCAAGTTTAAGGAGGGGTGTTAAGAAAATAAAAGTTTTTTTTATTAAACTTTATTTGTGGCATTTAGTTTGTATTAATGTGCGTAACTGGTTGTGGTTAATGTGTATAACCGGTAGTGGCTTTTGAGTTATAAGGAATTATAAGAGTTAATTTGAAAGTTTTCTTTGTTTTAGAAGTTATGGACATTTGATGACATTTATGGTTTATAATCCTTATATTCTATGGTTGTTTTTTGTAAGCCTATATAAAGGCATGATTAGTTAAATGATAAAATATCACTTCCTCTATATTCATTCTTCACGTGTTTTTTTTCTAACAATACTTGCTCTAATATTCAAACACACTAACAAGCAAGTAAAAGTATAAAGAAAGAGACAGTTTTCAAATGCTATTGTAAAGAGAATTCGACAAAACTACCTAAGTCTGCACTCCAATGCACCCCCGTTGAAGATTCATTTATTCAACCTTCTAGTTACACTTGATTGAACTTCTGGACGTCAATCTTGCCTTTACACTTCTAGGCCTTTACCTTTTATCTTTCAATAGTATATGAGGAATGCAAAGTTGGTTACAAAACCATAACTTTCACAAGAATTAAATTCTCAAGTGAGATAAAGATGAAAGTTAGGTTGATAGTCCGAAAAATTGAATGCTTAAATGCCTGAAATTAAATGCACATAGTTTCAATAATTTGCACAGCTGATGGAGCTTCTATTTATAGACAAACATCATTTCTTCGAGTTGCTGGTCGACTGCCGCTACTCCCTAGTTGATAGCGATCCATCCGTTAGAGGAAATTTTTGAGGTAGGTGGTCTAGTGCTTATTAGTGCCTGGACTACCGCACTAGTCTTCTGTGTCTCGATTTTGTCTAGCAAAAGTGTCCTCAAATTGAAGTAGTCTTGGGTCTGGACTGCCGCAAGGCTTCTTTGGTCTTTGCCACAGTGTCTACTGCAATTGAGTTCTAGAGTACCTCATATTATGTTTTGAAAATATGTGCCTCGGGCTTGGGCTATCGTAGGACTTCCTTGGTCTACCGCTGCAGTCTACTGTTGCAGCCTACCCTGGTTGAGGTCTGGTTGACCACCATTTAATCCTTCATAAACTTATCTTGGGACATGTCTACTGTGAATAATCCTTGGGCTACTACAAAATATTTCCTCTAAGCCATCACTGGGGACTGTGCGCTCGCAATATTTCTCCAGTTGACCACTTCTGCAATTTTAAAACTCCAAGTTGAGTGATTTTTTTTGTTTGATTCTTAATAATAAACTTTAAAACATGTTGTAAGGGCTTTAAAAATACATTAGAAAATTTCAATACCTAATGATAGTGTTAGAAAAATAACACAAAATAGTGTTCGAAAAATTAACTCCTAATCAAAAACTGGTGGATCTGCAATGGAAGAGGGAGGAAAGCTGGGTTCAACTGGTGGTCTAGACTCAAACGATAAAGTGTTGTTCCAAGAGTTGTCTGTTAAATCTTTGAGATGACAATCAATGGCATCAAATCTCGAACAAGTCTTAGCATGAAAGAATAGCAAGGAGACACGCTGATCTTGGAGACGAGTCTCCATGGCCATCCTAAAGCTGGAGAAACACGTTGTTAGGAGGTCTATCTTTTCTCCAATACTAACAATTTCCCATTTGAAATATGATTTGCAAATTATGTAAAGGAAGGATGACTCAGAGCATCCTCCATATGTACGATTGAACCTTCAATTGGCTTATCTATCTGAGCCATGGGAGCTGCTGAAGTTGAAGCAGTATTAATGGCCTTGAAAATCCGCACACCTCGAGCATTCTCCACTATTCCCATTTGAGATAAGGGTTGTTTATTATAAATGTCCACCACGCTTACTTGTTTGACTGGCTCATTGGGAGGAATTACAATCCCTTGGTCTTAAAAATCTTTGTTAACAGAAGGTTGTATGAAAGGGATTTGGCATAGTTTCCTCCAACATCAATCATGAGGTGTAGAATGATGTGCCCGAGACTAAATTTCCCTCCACTATAAATCTTCACTAAAAATATAAATCCATACAACACACATGGTTCCGATGACCATCTCGTGGCCGGAGATTGTATGTAAGAATATGGTTAATAACTTGAGCTTCTACATGGAGGTCCTTTGACCTCGGCTTATAGTAAACTCTAACATTGAGATCCTTGTGAATTTTCCAATTGAAATACAATAATGTTCAGGCCATTTTACAAAGTCGGGATCCCTAGAGGTGTTGAAGTAAACATAGATCAAATCATTGATTCCAATAAGCTCATTAATCCTTTGTGAGGTTAGGATAATTTCTTTTCCAAGAAGGTATCTCTTAACTATTAAGAGCTGAGGAGCATAAGTCAAATTTTCATAAAACAACTTACTCATTCTCTCATAATATGGACCATTTAAATCACATGATCCATCAAGGCCCATATGCTTATAAGTGTCTTCAACATCTAACAAGATAAAAATTACAAATGACACTCTCTTAGAACAAAGTTTGATGTTGTTTTCTTACCGGTCTTTAAAATTGGTTGTCTTGAATAGAGAGGAGTTGAACTCTATTGAAGATGAGGGTTAGGAGGCTCCACCTCGATTCACACAAATTTGCTAACTTTAGGTGTTGTTGAGGGCATTGAGAGGATTGAAGGATTTCAAAAATGAGTTGAAAATTCTAGAAAAATGAAGTGGCTGGCTTAAACACGAACTCTTAGAACCTAGGGTTTCGAAAATTGAAACAGAGAGGGAAAATTGAAATCATGTGAGCGGAGATTTTGGCATGGAGAAGGTGAGAAATTGGGAAGAAAATGGCTACAGTTTTCGGGACAGAGGAATTTTGCCGAGTGGTAGCTCGTCTGGATCAAGTGACACTTTTTAACTTGATTCAATGGTCAACCATGCTTTAAGTGAGGGTGACCGATGCATGGCTGGTAGGAGCTGAAGTTCAACCATAAGTCTAAAATTTGACCTTGTTAGTGACCTTAAACTAAATTAAGCCTAATAATCGTAAATGAGCTCTAATATTATTGAGTGTTATCTAATCTAGTAGTTTTATGAAGATATCGACTAATTGATTTTTGGAGGTTACAAATTCAAGAGATACAACACTTTTTTTAATATGATCTCAAATAAAGTGATACATAATTTCAATGTATTTGGTGGGAGAATGGTGAATATGATTTTTGAAAATATTTGTAGCACGTGAGTTGTCACATCTAATTAAAATTTTCTTATAACTTTGTTGATAGTCCTATAGAATTTATTTCATCCAAAGAATTTGAGCATAAGAACTAGTGGCAGCAATGTACTCACTTTCAGGCATAGAAAGAGCCATTAAGTTTTGTTTCTTGGAAAATCACAACACCAGAGATTATCTAAAAAATCTACAAATTTTACTTGTGCTCTACCTATCTACCAGGTTCCTGACATAATCAAAGTCAGTGTATACCACCAAATCACAAGTGGTTTTCTTGGGATACCAAAGTTCTAAGTTGTCCCAATTAGACATTTGATTTCACATCCTGACTTTCAAACTGTTCTTTTAAAGTAAATTCTTGTACAATTTCTTTGAAAACGTGACAAAACATGCTTTTGAAAATTATTTCTACAACAAAAGACTTATCTTTAATTAAGCACAAACTATCACATTCAACTTCTTAAAACAAACACAATCTAAAACATTCATCCACATTTCAAAACATATGCATAGTTAGGTTCTCTATCATAAAATTAGTTCACAAAACATGTATATTAAGTTTGTGACGACCGGTTTTTATAACTATTTAAAAATGCATTAAATTGAAAACTTTTATAAAATAACTAGAATTTTTATTAAAATCTTTTTAATTAAATCAGAGTTATTTCTTAAAAATTCAGACCGTTAAAAATTCTTTCCTTAGACTCGTTATGAAAATCGATCTAAACAGTAAAAAACCATAGTTATAAAATCTTTTCTCAAAACATAGCGGAAGCGTAAGAAATTCATTTAAGGAATACTAAACAAATAATTACGTGTTAATTACAAATTACTTTTCTCTTTTACTTTCCTTAGCCTAACCAGCCACAAGTCCCGTCCATACAAATCCTTCATCAACTGCTCCTTCACCTATTCATCATTTTCTAGTGCATGTACCTACACCATTAGCAACTGTGAGCCTGAGGCCCAGTAAGAAATGAGGTATGTAGTATGTTTTATGTCTCTCTTTAGTTCTTTTGGAATGGGTACTACCCCAAACCAATTTTTTCTTTACGTTTCATTCTTTCATTTCTTTCATTCATAACTCGAATGTTGAGCGGGAGATTTGAGGAACCCGTGTTGGAGGTATAGTCTTGGTCGGCTTCTAACCACCTATGGTAGCTGGTCTCGTTCTCAACGAGGGAGAAGACTTAATCCAGTCTACCTGATTAGATCCGTACTACCCTTCCGTCCCCTAACTCCCGGTTTCCTTTCTTTCCTTTTCATTCATTTCATTCATTCATTTTCCTCACATAATGTATATGAATACCCCCTTCCGACGGGACATTTCCTACTTATTTCTATTATCATGATGCATGTCCATGAGAAACATAATAGTGATACATGTCAATGAGAAACAGTAATAACCATGATATAAAAGCATGAAACATAAAGCAGTAATCATAACAATATATAAAAGTAAGAGACATAAGAGAAAGCTACTAACATCCTACACATGCCGATACATTCTAAACATGCTTGCTAATTTAGAAGAAACAATAACACTTAGACATGCTTGGCAGTTCAAAAGAAATAACAATGTAGACATGCTTGACAATTTAAGGAAAGCGATAATAATATAAACATGCTTGGCAGTTTAAAGGAAATAATAACAGTATGCTAATATCCTAAACATGCTAGGAAATTAAACTAATAGCGTGCGATTAGTATAGGCATAATAATTAAAGCAACATGGTAGAAGCGGTAACAAATAATTAAAGAAAGGAGACACTGTTAATGGTCTAGGGCCTCCACTAGCCAACGACTCTACTCAATTTCTAACCTCGAAGCTTTACCGCGTATCGTACTTAATCTTAATTATTCTTTTCCTTTTCAATACCTTCATAATTAAAACATTTACCTATTAATAATCACAATTTATTAATTTCATTCTTTTCTTATCCTTAATCACATAGCAATTCTAGGAACTCATTGACACCTAAAACGAAACCTAACATATCCCAATATCCATGTTTACTAATTAACAATTAATTTTCCAGCAACGTAAACCAATTTCAACATATTGACTTTCCATTAACAAAACGCAGAGAACTTTATTCTCCATTTGTTTACTTAACAAAATGTTCTCAATTCAAGCACCACTTAGGTCACTTAACAAAATAAACTCAAACCTCCATCGATATCATTCACAGTCAACGAGCAATAAACCACCCAACATTATCCACAACTTCACCCACAACTTCACCATTCAAAAACCCGTCATAATGGAGAATTCTGGCGATTTAGGATCGCATGTGACCCGCACGTGACCCAATTAATTTGGAGTCACTACTGACCGTTCGATCTAGGCGAGGATCCAACGGACAAGGATCGACGTCCATCTTCGCCAGGCGGATTAAATCCTGGCCGTCAATCCGAGGCACGTCCTTCGCTCGATCTAACGGCCAAGGATCTTTGTCCGTCATCGCATCTGGCAGGGACGCCAGATTCAATCCTGGCCGTCCATCCAGACGAGGGACGATCCTCGTCGATCCAACGGCCAGCGAATGTCGTACTTCGGTCGGGTCTGGATGATTCGACTGTCGGCTCTGCCATCGCCCTTCGACTCCGTTCGACGCCGCTAGATAGGGTACAAACGGGGCGTTAACCTCGACGGCTCTGGACGGAAATCGTGACTGCGAGGTCGCCGGCGACATTTTCTCATAGTTCAGGGTTTTAGTTGTTAAAAAATAATCTCCAGGGTTTGACTTGTCGTTGATCACAAACTATAGGGTCTACAGTGTTATTTACCCTTTATTTTAATTCCACTTAATTTCTAATTAATCCTTCACTTAATAATCATTAATCCCCACTAAATTATATTATTACATGTTAATTCTAGTTAATCTTACTTTATTTAATTAATTTTTCCTTTTATTTTATTCTTCATCTATTTTAAATTTCTATTTTCATTTTAATTAATTATTTCCTTTTTACTTTATTTAATCTTTCTCTACTTTAAATCTTATTCTATTATTTTTATTTTATTTTATTTACCACTTTTATTTAATTACTCATTAATCAATTTACCCCTATAAATCCGAGTTATCATCTAATAAATTCCTATAAATTATAATCAAGTGAATACATCATTGGTAATGCCCCAAAAATTATCAAATTAATCCAAATACCCCTAATTTGCTTTTCAATTATCCTTATTAAATTTCGACATAAGAAGTTGTGGTATTACAAAGTTCTCGTCTTTTATACAAAATTATGGCACATGAGCTACCCACGAATCAAATCATCGTAACAATGTCAAGCCCTCACCCATGGAAATGCCTCACCAATTGCTTCTGTCATCCAGATCTATCATCATGTACATCATCAACAAATTCTTCATCTACATCACAATATTCAACTATGAGCCTAATGTTTAGCAAGTAATGCATGAATAATATGATATGATATGCAACTGTAATGATATAGATTAAGGATTAACCCTAATAATTATATTTGTTATGATTAAACATGATTAAGTGATTATGAGTCATGAGATAACTTTGAAGAAAAAATTAACCAATCAATTAAGGGTATTTTCCAAACTAAAAATAGGAATAATAGTAGATACCTTATACTATTGAATGGTGATGAAATTGGATCAATGAGATGTATGCTCATTAATGAATTTTTGTAAGAAAGTGATAAATATGCTATAAATGAGCATAGTCACTGTTTGTGGTTAATTTAAGAGGTTATGTGATTAATAATTCAAACCATTTTGAGGTTATAACATAGACACAGAATTAAATTAAAAGGATTTGGATGTACGCAATAGAAGTTATGCAAGTTTAAAGTTGAATGATTCCAAAATTGCACTATTTTAAGAAATGTCTTTAATGCGAATTTAGAGTGGGAATTTGGAAACGTGTATAAAATAACAAATGTTCCTAATACATTGAAGTATGTGTCCATGTAATAAAAGTGGATAATCTATAAGGTTATGACATTCATCACTTGTGGATTAGTGACTAAGTGTGTGATTAAAGAGTAATTAGTGAATGATTAAGGTTAATTAATCATGATTAATTATGATAGTCATGAAGATTAGCTTAGAACTAATCTAGAGTGATTAGTTTAAGTTAAGAGTAGTTAATGGTGGTTAACTATGGTATTTTGGTAAATTTCCATGGAATTAGGGGTAAAATGGTAAAAATCAGAGGACAAAAAGGATTAAATGGTCATTCCACACCATGAAGTCTGTAGAAAGTGAAGGAAATGACTAAGATTCAGCCATGTTCTTGCTGAAATAGAGAGGAGAATAGAGGAAAAAGAAAAGGGAGAAAGGGAAGAAGGAGAAAGAATTGGTCCTCCATCCTTCAAGGAAAAGTGTTTCTCTCTCCAAAATGATCATTTTGAGCTAAAAATCAAGAGAAAAATGTGAAGAATAAAGTGGTCTTCAAGAGGTAAGAACCCTAAAATAAGTATTTATTAAACGATGTTAAATATTGCATAGTTAGGTGAAGAAAATGATGGGATTAAGAATTGTATGTTGGTATATATAGTTGGTCCATATTTGCCATGGTTAGTTCTAATATATAGAGCTTGAAAGGAAATGGATAAAGTTGTTGAATTTCTTTGAAAATGAATTAAGGAAGGAAGACAATTGTATAAGTATGAATTGAGTGAAAAAGAAATTGAAACTCAAGAAATAATGTGGGAAGCATACTTGGAATTGAATGAGTTGTGATAAGTGTAATCTATAATGGTCGATGATAATGTTATTGATGATAATGTGCTTGTTTGATTTGATCAAAAAGAGTTGGAGAAAAAGTATGAATGATTGAGGAATGTAATGAAAATTGGTTGAATTGGAGCATTAATGGAATATAATACTTGGTTTTTGTATTAACATAGGATAGAAATATCAATCTTGGTGATTTAGGCCTTGTTTATGGTTATAAATGAGTTTTGGTATGAATATATGCTTTGAATGGAAAAGTTTGATTAATTGTATTCAATGTTGTTTTGAATTAGTTCAATAGATTAAAATGTCTATGTGGAGGAATATGTACGTGACTATAATCCTATGATAGTTGGATATTGGCTTAGAATGAAATTGTAAGGAGTTGGATTAGTTTTGAATGGTTTTGGTTTGATGGAAAAGTGAGAAAATGTTAATCTTGACCAATTGTGGTTGATCGAGGCTGTAGTGCAGTCGACCGGACGTGCAATTTAAAAGGAGCAGACGACCAAAATTAGCTGACCGCAACGTAGAGTTTGAAACTATGAATTTTGCGGTCAACAACATATTGTGCCTTGTTGTGTCTTGGGTTGAAAGTCCCTAGCCCTCAAGAGATTTTGTTATTCATGGACATACCTATTGAAGACAGTGGCCAGTATGGTGGGGTTTTATAGTCGTGTACGACTTTGCATACAATAGTGTATGATCATTCATATTGATAGTCATATAAATGTTGACATTCACGGATATGTTGACATTCATCTACATGTTAATAAAATGGTACTTGTTAAATAATATGACCATTTAATAATAAATGAAACATTGCACTGACTCACAGTATCATTGCATCATTGTGAAATGAGAGTTGTGATATGCATTTCATACCTCTATATTATATAATTGTGAGTCATGAGATGACATAGTTAGATAAATTGTCATGGGTATATAGGCTATGATTTGTTAGATCATAAGTCTAGACATTTATATATACAGTATGTTGAGGTATTTCTTCATATAGAGGGATCATTGAGATATTAATTATAATATCTAAATATCTAGATAAAATATAGATTCTGGTATGTGTGATCATGAGAGTTGATCAAAAGTTATATGTTAGAAGTTATGGATGTAAGGACTAATCATGTTGGGTTTAGTACATAGCTAGATGTGATATTTGTATGGTTTATTGGATCCTTAGATTAGGATTCTTACTGAGCTCAAAAAACTCATGATTCTATTTATCCGATTTTTCACGAACAAGTGGTAGCAGCTTAACGACAAAAAAGTAAAGATTAGTTAGACAGATGATTAGCACATCATAGGCCTAGAGTGCGAATTTGGATTTTTATTTTGATGTATTTACTTTTCATTAGACCCATGTTCAAAAAAATAAATTTGGATACAATTTTGTAAATAAAATAATAGTGTACAACTTTTCCATTTGGGTTGAATTTTATTTTTATGCGGCTCAATTACGCGAGCACATGTGTGTGTGATCGTTCTTTGGGAGGAAAATCCAGTTCGCAGCATGGTTCTCGAGGAAATTGGGCATCAGGTTATGACAACAACTTTGTAAAATATGCGGTTTGAGTTTCTGTTCACTTCATTTCATTGCATTTTCTGTTCATTTCATTTCTTTGCATTTTCTATTCATTTTATTTCTTTACATTTTTCATTCATCATTTTGGGCAACAATCTATAGGAAAGTGGACACCATTTGGTTCAACGTTTAGGGCAGCCCGAACTCAAACCCCGGGGAGAGTAGGCATGACTATGAGAAATGCACTACTTACTTCCTATGAAGTTCGGCGAGACAGTCTCAATTCCATGAAACATTCATTAGTTGTCACACACTCAATGAGCAATAACCTGATGAATTTTAGCCAAACCCCTATATTACCAGAATAACGGGCTTATCTCTTATAGGTCCAACCATTGGAAAAGCCTAGCCTTAAACCCCTACGCGCACAAAGCTTCTTTAAGTATTTTATTTTTGTTTTCGTCTTTTTTACATGAAAACATATGTATATAATCCTTTTGTTCATTTCTTATAAAACATGATGCATGTGGAATGCTTATATGCATGCACATGACATTCATTCTCATAGATCATTCAAACATTACATGTATCATAACATCATCAACAATAACATATCATCAACAATATCATCATAAACAATATAACATATCCTCGATAATAACAACACACGAAAATCTATGTCACAACATACGTATAATACAACATATCCTTGATCATTATTATAACATGTTTATATCTTCATCATAACATATCGTCAAACATTATAATGACAACTACAATAGCATATCCTTGATCATTATCAACACATGTATATATCTACATCACGACATATCATCTAACATTATCACCATAACTACCACAACATATCCTTGATCATTATTTACATGACTATCATAACAAATTAACAGTGCAAAACATCTTAGCATTTTATGATGTAGGCTAAAAAGCCAAACACATACAATATTATTTATCTTGGGGTCATAGCACAGTTTACAATAGTCAATTAAATTACCAACTTTGATATGATAAACCTAAAACACGTTACATTTCATCATTAACATTGAATTATAGGCATATAATTCAAAAAAGTGCATAGTTCTTACTGTATGCTTCCAATTCTAATAATTTTAGAACCACTGGCTCCTAAAGACTATGTATCATAACACATAAAATTAGTTTGGATAGCTAAACACATATGTTTGAGGTATAACGCTCTAAACCCAACCATTCTTATGCCACTTCCCAATTTCTTCATCATTGTTTAACCTCACTTTCAAATATTCATAACTTCTAGTATACTCAACCGAATTCTTCAATTCCAAAACCTATGGCTCCCTAACCTGTCTATTAAAACATATTAAAACATTTTCTAAATTGAAAATCATTAAGGTATGCTAACAACTTCGAAATCAAAATTATTAAGAATTTACTAATTTTGACAAAGCTTGTCAATAAGTGCCAAATTAACAATTTCGTCTTTCCACTGCCACTTGTAGGCTCTTAGGGCCTCAAAATACACTTCTAAAATAGAAATTTCATGGTCTCTAGCTAACAACTTTCAACACTACACAAAAAATCTAATCACTATCATTTTTACTTATAAATACACCAACTAAATCACTTACTTGAATTGAAAGGAGAAAAACTCAAATCACCTCCTGAAAGTAAGAGGAAGCTTCTCTTCTTCGTGGTCACCTTAGCACAAAAAGAGGGTTTGTAGCGAGAGTTTGCTAATTTGAGATGGAAGGAGGTCCTTGAGGTGTCACAAGTTGATTGGGATGGGTTACCAGCTAGGCTGAGGTGTTCCAACTCCTTAGAATGAATGAGAAACACCTTTACATAATCCTTAATATTTTATTCAACAATCATTTTATTTTAGTTGCTGAAAAGCAGTAACTCTTCATCTTCCAATCACACCTCACTTGCGAACACCTGCACCTAAATTTTCTAGAGATGAGTTTAGTCCCTAGACGTCCTCTTCGATTTGCAGTTGCCTGAACTCCTATTTTTCTTCTAGATAACCTACAATTTGGATGCCCACTCATAAGAGCAGTTTTGTCCCCAAGCATTCGTTCCAGGGCTGGATGTTTGCCCTTATTCCAAGGGCGTCCACCACTCAGTTTATCCTTTAATTTTCTATACCAAACCTACCCAAAAAACTCACTCAATAAGAACCATTCCCATTGACATTATGAACTTAACATAAAACCACAATAACATGAATATAAATTCTAAATACAACATGCTTCCATAATATAATACTTAAGGTATGCAATTATATGCTATAATTTTTGGGAGTTACACTAAAGAGAAAGTTCACTCTACTTGTCATTAATGTATAGTAATGAGCTAAACATACCTCAATATCTCTTTATGTCTTCCTTCTTTACCAATCTCATCCTTATCCAATTTTGTAGAAGTACTCATACGTATACGAGAGGGTTTAGACCTATCCATTCTAAATCTCTTGGTGAGCTCTTTAATATATATGTTTTGGTTCAAGAATATTCCTTCATTAGATTGCACCAAAGATGTAACGACAATATATACTAAAATTTAAAATTTTTATTTAACCACTAAAACCCTATTTATTTAAAACTATTTTAAAGAAATATCAGAGCGCATCTAACCGGATCGATACTAACCCTTCGTTAAACTCGTTATGAAAATTCAATTAATAAAATGCGGAAGCGTTATAAAATCTTTTATTTAAAACATAGCGGAAGCATAAATTAATTTTCTTTGAAAACGTAGCAAAAGCATAAATTAATTCATTTACAGACAATTAATTAAAATGTTCCTTTACGTTTTACAAACCTGTTATTCTTTTTACCTTCGTTAGCTTGACCAGCCACAAGTCTCGTTCTTGAAAATCCTTCATCAGTTGCTCCTAAATCTGTTCGTCATTTTCCTATATCGCAAGACGTAAGCTATGAGTCTAATGCTCAGTAAGTGATAATACCTATCATAATAATACATTCAGTTTCTGTTTTCGTCTTTTTCTTATCTTCTTATCTTTTACGTGTTAATCATCGTTTTCGTCGTTTTCTTCTTATCTTTTTATCTTTTGTGTTTTAGATCATCATTTTCGTCTTTTTCTCCTTATTTTTTGTCTTTTGCATTTTAATTGCTATATTTCATTGGTTGTTCTTTTCATCGTTGATCTCCAATATAGCAGGGATGGCATAATCTGAAAGCCTGCTAACTATTGGCCTTTTGTCCCGGCATAATCCAAGGACCTTGCAATAGATACGAGAAACAATGGCATAATCCAAAAGCTTGCTAGCAACAATGGCATAATTCGAAAGCTCGCTAGCGGCCGTACAACAAAGGCTTAAACGGCTTCACATCATATCGTTGCCTTTTTCTTTTCTTTATTTTAATTGCATTAATTATTTCTCATTTCTCTTTACTCTTTATGGCTTATTATTCGTTTGTTATTTGTTTCCTCGTTCGTGATTTGTTTCTTTTTTTGTTATTACTTTTTATGACTTATTATTCATTCATTATTTGTATCTGTTTTGTATGATACTCGTAAATGCATACAATTTCTGAAAGGATAAATAAATATCGAAATGTGTTGTAAAAGCAATAAACAACGAAACATACGAAAAATAGCTGTAAGCATGCTTTTAAAAACAGTAAACAATTAAACATACTAATAAAGCAGTAAACAACGAAACGTGCATTTAAAGCTGTAGACGTGCTTGGCAAACGGTAAGCAACGAAACATGCTGTTAAAAACTGTAAACAACAAAACATGCTATTAAGGTGGTAACAACGAAACATGCTATAAAGCAGTAAACAATGAAGCGTGCAATTAAAATTGTAAACATGCTTGGAAAGCGGTAAGCAACGAAACGTGTGATTAATAATTATAAGCATGTTGTAAAAGCAGTAAACAATGAAACATGCAGTTAAAACTGTAAACAACGAAACATGCTAGGTAAGCAGTTGCAACGAAACGTGCAATTAAAACTGTAAAGAATGAAACATGCTGGGAAAACAGTAAACAACAAAACGTGCGATTAAAAATGTAAACAACGAAGCATGCCAGGAAAGCGGTAAGCAATGAAACATGCATCCCCTAAATTTGCGATGTAGGGTCCGAAGACCCAGACACATGCATATCACTTACCTCAATTCGTCATTCAACGCTTAAAACTAACTTTTATTCTTCTCAGTACCTTCACAATTTAGAAATATCTAGTCATTAATACAATTATTCAAGCTATTTATTAAATCTTAATGTCTTTCTAACCTCTCGTTACTTACTAAATCTCCTAACTAGAATCATTCTCTTAATTACTACTTAGCTTACTAATTAGCTCCAACATTCATTTCCTATTATGTTTCCGTCCAATTAATGACTACATTCTAAATCAATAGAGTAAACAAGCAAAGCTTCCACTTAGCAGGTTTAAATCCAAGCAAAATAACACTTTCAACTTCCAACCTCTAACAACATAACACACTACAGATTATTCCTCCCAATAAATTCATTCAGAAAATCCAATAGAGTATAAAACCAAAAGCTGTTACTTAACAAGTTTATTAACACTTCCAACTGTGGCATACGTATCATCACAATTTAACTTCCCAACAACAGAGTACCTTAACAAAGCTTTAACTAAAGAGATTTATATCTAAGCAAATAAACACTTCTAATGTCCAACATTCACCGAATCGAAAAGCAGAACCCAACAAATTATTCATTCGCAATAAATCTATTCAGAAATCCAACGAAGTATAAAACCAGAAGGTTGTATATAAAAAGTTCACATCCAATAGATTAACACTTCTAACATATACCTAAGCAAAGAAACACCATTCAATGACAGATTAAACATCCAACAACAATGCTAAATCCAATAGATTCATGCTTCCAAAGTTAAACAACAAATGAAATTTTGTCCAGACATTCACGTCACAGAATATCAATTCAAAGCTTATCCAACAAAACCATCTAACAGCAGCTATCCCAAATACACATAGCATCACAACAATATGTCTTCATTAGTACGCTTCAACTAGTTATAGGGAAGGAATGGCTCACCCAAAGGAGCTAAAAGCTCAGTTGGATAGGAGGGAAAACCATGCAGGCAAGGAGCTCACTCCTCTGCTCTAGGATCACATGAAATCTAACACAGAGAACTTAACCAATTTAGCAAAGCATAATCTACATGCTTCAACTATTGTCCTTAACATTCAACTGACAATAGAGAGAGAGAGAGAAGTTTGGTTACCCACAGGAGCTATAAGTTCATGCAGATCTACATGCTTCAACTAACGTCCTTAACATTCAACTAACAATAGAGAGAGAGAGAGAGAGCGAGAGAGAGAGAGAAGTTTGGTTACCTACAGGAGCTAGAAGTTCACGCAGAACAGGGAGGAGCAAAGGACAGGGAGTTCATTCTTCCACTCCAGCAACTCCAACCTTCCCTGCATCCTCATTCTTCACTCGGCCTCCAGAAGATCACCCGAGAGCAAAGCTCCTCTGCCAATTTATTCCTCCCTCAGAAGACAAACACTGCCACTTCCTAGAGGCAGAGTGTATCTCCTCTGCACACCCGAAGAGCCACATATCCTCCGACAATATCCACTGCCCAGTTTACAGAATGTCCCTTACTCGTCCTGTCACGACCCGGAGGGGGGCCGGACAACAACGCCGAGCCAAACGACCCGATCTTCGCAGAAGACCCGATCGCCCAGCCCAAGGCTAGTTAAATTGTTGCAAAAGACTTGTATAAATACCCAGCCGCGACCCATTTTTGATGAGTCACGGTCCATATAGTGATTGCAAGAATAATTAATAATTGCGAAAATAATAACTTAAGAATCCAAGTAAGTACTGTGCATACAATCCAGGGAATTCAACAACCATGTTAAATAGTTTTACAGTCATCCAAATTAAAAATAATTAGTCGTCTATTGTTATGCTTACCGATGGATAAGAGTTTAACTAGGGAAATGAAATAAAATAAAATAGCAGTAGAGCCTTCAACTGAAATTCTAACCTGGAAAAAAATAAGTCGATTGGGGTGAGTAACTAGCTCATGATGGAATTTATACTAAATACTATGCATGTGTAAAACTTGTTTTACCTTTTCTTGAAAACTATAAGTTTCGGGGAATCATGCACATTTTAATAAAACATTGAAATCATTTTCGTCTCAAGGAAATCAGACCCAAAGGCCTCCGACGAGATTTAAGAAAACATGGTTGTATACATAGACAACTATCAGTTAAAATACTATCGTCGTGTTTTGTTACGAAATTGTGTTCCGTGAAAAAGGAGGGTCACTCAAGGACTCCCCCGAACAAACGCACAGAAAGGCGGCGACCGTTTCCGGGCAGCACCTCATGAGCCTGGAGGAATGAGAAAAGAAAAATGACGGCGGTCTGTAGACCCGACTCGTCACCCGGGTTGTCATGCAAATTCCGCTACGACACGCCCGTAATATATACAGATAAAAAAAAATATACCCTGATCAGGTTTAGGGATTTGCAACCCACGGAAGCGTCATCACCTTCCCAATGTCTTCTATTTTCACACAGCGCGCAAACAAAACATCTCCACGCAATAGGAGATGGATCGGGGATGTCCCCTTGATACTTTGACGCCGAGACCGTGCAAAGTGTCAGGAGGATTCATCCCATACAGGTTATAATCATCACATAAAAACATGAAATCCAATGCACAAAAGTAAACGTGTAAAACTTTTGTACATATATAGTATAAAAGCTGACGTGCTGTCGAACAGTCCCCGTCAGGTTTTTCATGTGTGGTAATTCACAAAGTAGAGTTTTATTTTGAAAACTATGCAATGCGATGCAAGCAACTAAGTATAAAGCCCCTACCTAGTTGGCGATCCTTCCTCGTATACGAAGGAGCAGAAACCGTAGGTACCGACTCAAAGTCTTCAAACTCGTTCGAGCCTACAACATGTCAAATATGGAAAAATCTCATAAATACATGCTGAGAAATGATGGTATATCCTATACCGGATTTAAGCTTAACCTCTATTCTCAATAACCACAACAAGACTCTTAACTCATCTATCGTGGTGCAACAAAATCATTCTCAATATTCCTTAATGATATTTTCATCGTAAACAATCGACCTTAGAGATTCAATCAACAATTTATCCAACTCATTGTTAGCCAAGTATAAGTGAGCTGCAGCAATTGAAGCAAAAATCCTCAATATTTATCTGCCAAACCCATTTTCCTAGGGGTGTTCACGGTTCGGTTCGGTTCGGTTTTGAACACCCCTACATTTTCCAACTACAATTAGAGTCCATAATCCAAGACAGCAACAAACCAAATTAAACTCTTCGAATCTTTCTAATTCTATCTAAGGGCAGACATCATTGATATTCATATTCACATCACCTTGAAGTTATAATTCTCTACTATATTAAAACCATAATTTCCCAACATAACAACTCTCATATTCATGTAGCTCATCTTACAGGCAAGAAATCATTTACAGCACATAAACCACCACTTTAGTGGAACACCAAAGGAACAGGATCATTTCACAACAAGTTACATCTATCATGACCAGTTGAAGAAAAACAAACAAGACCTACATCAATTTCTTATCTACATATTGAATAACAGAAGTGATGAGTAAATCCAAAACAACAAGATGTAATCTTCATAAGTGGAAACCAAACTAACAGAGAACCCAACTCACTACAATTTCCAACAATAGTAACATTCAAAATAGAAAACCCCGACAGATACCCAATATCAAAACAGGGCCAATCTCAGCAGTCAAGAATCGGGTAAACAAGGGTATGGTTTATCGGCACTTTCCTCTTATCCAAAACAACCAGTCCGGTAACAGAAATTCAAAACACAGAAATTCCAACAGAGCAGCAAACTCAAAATGAACTATCGGCATTTCTATCCAAAAGAGCAGTCCAAAAACACAGAGAAATCCAATAACGCACAGAAATCTCACCCTAACCGAAGAATGAATGCAGCTCCACTGTTCGGTTGATCGACGTCCAGACAGATTTTCCTCTTCACAGAATTGACACTGAATAAAGTCCGAAATTATCAGTCAGAGATAGTGGCACTTCCCATCCAAAGAATAAACAGACTCTGCATTACTCACCGGAGGAAATGGAGCTCCGGCGTTCTGTTAATCGGCGTTCAGCAGCTCAAGCTTGTCGGAGCTGCTGCCGCCATCGCCTGCTCGGAAGCTCGCAATGGCGAGCTCTCTATCGTCGCCTCTCGCTCAGACAGGGTCGCTCGCCTCTGCATGGAGCTCGTCGATCATCGTCGCTTCAGTCGGATGTCGTCGCCGGTCTGCTCCTCATGAATCGCCTCTCTCTCTCTCTCTCTCTCTCTCTCTCTCTCTCTCTTCTCCGGCCGACGCAGAAGGATACAGGACAATGAAGAACAAAAATCCCATTCTCGTTTTTTTTAACCTAATTCCTTTTATTCCTTTCTCCAATTTAACCTACCCATTCCTTTATTTTATTTACTTTTTCCTTCTTTGTTTTCTATTTTAAATTCCATTTTCTCCAAATCGGCAGCTGGCATCCATCTCATTTCCAACCCTTTTTATTTCTTATTTTATTCATTTATTTTACTTATAAATGAACATTATATATATAATTCCAAGTTCCAAATTCCAAATTCCCCTTATTTAATCCAACTTTCCATCTTCAATTCCCATTGGCTGGATTTTTCCCTCCATTTCTCAATTTCATCATTAATCCTTCAAATTCTTTTACTTCTATTTAACTCTCACTAATTCATTTAATGACCCATACATATCTAATAAGCACATTACATTTTAATTATCTTCTTTTCCACTTTCGACTTAATTTTGAGCATCATCCAATAACGTCTATAGCTCCAATTTAATTCTCCAAATCTGTTTCTTTATTTAAATTTTATGTTCGGTAATTTCCAATTTCACCGATTTGACTAATTGACCAATATTTTACATGTGGTCGCTACGCGATAATTCAAGTCAACTTTTTAACGTTTTCGATTTTAACTCGAAAAATTTACACGTGGAATTTACTCTGTTGAAAATTTTCGGGTTTTACACGTCCACACTATCGTTGTTGCCTGTTGCAAGGTATGAGCCAGACTGGTTTGGGTCGGACCACAAGCTGGACCCACGCCTTCGGTCGGTCCAACTTAAACTGTAAGCCTGCCAGTCGCTCCTCATGAAAACTCCAACCCGATAATCACCCCTGCCAGCACCCTCCTGGGAACATCCGATCAACAGAAAGCAAGTGGAGGGAAGAATCATCCAAACATACCTCCAAACTTCGTCGAAAAAATCACCCGATGCTTGAAATTGTCGCCGGCAAAATTTCCAATCTCGATCCATGCCCTAGCACGACTCGCCTCTTCTCTTCACCAACGGGCACCTACCCAGATCTCGCCTCCCGAGCCTGAGCCCTCATTGCCGTCGACGTCAGAACTGCTCGCTCGCTCTGATCTCCCTCTCGCCACTCTCTTTGTTCATCTCTCTTTCTCTTAGTGAAATGGCTAAAGGCCAATGTTTTAGAAACCAACTCCCCCTTTCTCTTTTAAGTGACCAGACCGCCATCTTGAAGCGGTTCAGTTGAACCGGTTTAGTTACCCACATCTCCTTCAACCAATTCTTCCAAATAATCAAATTTTCCTTCCCTCCATTTTAATTTTCTTTAATCCAATCTTTCTATTAATATCCAATTAATCTCTTCAAATTACTTTTTAATGTAAATCATCTTTTTACCCAATTAAATTTCTTTTTAATAATTTAATTAAATCCTTCATTTAATTAAATTATTCTCAAACTAAATCCAATTCCCGATTTATTCCAAATATCGCTTGATGATAATTGACAATTACGTCTTTGGTAATATCCCGATAATCATCCCATTAATCCAAAATTCTCAATTTCTTTCCAATTATCCTTATTAAATTCTGATACAAAAAGTCGGGATATTACAAAAGATGATATCATCGAAATATATTTGCACTATAAATATTTATTTTATCGTTGTGCTTGGTGAACAAAGTAAAATCAAATTTTCCTATTTTGAAATTTCTTTTGATGAGAAATTTGCTCAATTTCTCATACTAAGCTCTAGGAGCTCATGTAAGTCCATAAATGTCTTGTTGAGCTTAAATACAAGATGAATTTTATCATGTCTGTCAAAGCCTAATGGTTGCTCTACATAAACTTCTTCCATAATGTATCTATTTAGAAAGATACTTTTGACATCCATTTGATGTAAAGCAAAATTCTTATGGCACACAAATGCAAGTAACATCGTATCCATTCTAGTTATGCTACTGTTGCAAAAATTTCTTCAAAGTCAATCTCTTCTTCTTAATTGTACTCTTTTACAACTAATCTAGGTTTGTTCCTTACAAGTACGCCATTTTCATCCAACTTATTCTTAAACATCAATTTAGTTCTAATAATTGAGTGTTCTTTAGATCTTTAAACTAATTCTCACACTTTATTTCTTTCCAATTGGTTCAATTCATTTTGCATGACTACAATCCAAATTTAATCAATTTTGGTCCCATCAAAGTTTTTCATATCTATTGGAGATATAAAAGCTATATTAGCACAATATAGTCTCAACCCCTAGAATGAGATCACCTAGAATGTCGGCTATAAGGTAACTCTTAGCATATCTCCAATCCTTGGGTAAATCATCATGATTTTTTTTTCACTTGGAACCAATTCCATTTTATTTGGAAGATTTTCTTGAGAGGAGCTTGCTCCCGGCTCATTATCATCCAAATTTAGGATTTCCATCTCCTTTCCAACTTATCACTCAAATCCTTTTCATTTGATGATTGAAAAGATTTATCAAAGGTTATATGCATAGATTCCTCTAGAACTAATGTTCTCTTGTTGAACACTATATAGGCTTTACTAGAAGAGTAGTATCCTATTAAGATGTTATAATCCTTTTTTGAGTGAAATTTTCCTAAGTTGCCCTTTACATTGAGAATAAAACATTTGAATTCAAAGGACCTAAAGTAACCAACTTTAGGAATTTTCCCATTTTCCTAAGTTGCAGAGGAATCCCATTTTCCCATTTTCCCATTTTTCCTAAAGTAACCAACTTAGGAATTTTCCTAAGGTGCCCTTTACATTGAGACTGAAACATTTGTATTCAAAGGACCTAAAGTAACCAACTTTACTAACTAAAGAGAAAGTTCATAGGGAATTTTTTCTAGAATTGGTCTTACAGATACACTGTCAAGAACATACCATGTTAAAGCAATGACTTTTACCTAAAAGTACTTGGGTAGATTTGTAATGCCCATTTTTATAAATTTTATTTTTGTAGTAAATTCTTCTAATATATTTTTTTTTATATAAAAGCACCATCATAATTAAACTTGACTTAAATACCTTTAGGAATAAAACCATACTTATCTTTGCAGCGGACGACTTTATCAATTAAAGTATAATTCTTTCTAAATACCCAAGTTTTAAAAGTCCTTTACAATTAAACAATAAACCTCTACTTAGCATAAAGAATTCAAATACCAAATAACATTGATATAAAACTATTTTCAAAAGTGGGTTGACACAATCAACCCGTAAACCATGATCCACATACCTAACGACAACCAAGTCTTTATCCTGGCAGACTTCCTAGACGTGAACTTTTCATTTTTCCATTTCATCCATAATATTCATACCTACAATGCAAGGTTAATCCATAAGTTTAAGACTTAGCAAGTAATACATGTGACCATGAACATGACATATCATGACATTGGTTTTTCTTTTTTCTTTTTCTTTCTTTTTTCTTTCATTTTCTTTCATTTTCTTATCTTTCTTTCTTTTCTTGGGTATGAGTAGGCATGACGGTGGGCACACACCATGACCCTCCTCTCTGTGGAAGGTCTCCTATTTGTGGGAGACAGACATCCTCTCTTTGGCAGTCTTCCATTAATTACCATGCCATTTAAGGCACGACGACCCAGCAACCCTCTGTGCCAGCTAGCCTTAACCTCATCGCAGCAAGCTAACGAGCTAATGCCTCACTAGTCCTCTCTTGTTGGACATCCTGTCCTCCTTACCCATTTACATACCTTTCATCATCTTTTCTCTTTCTTAATGCAAACTCATGCATGAGCATACATAAAAATGCCACGGATCACATCCTCATCAATAGACCATCAGAACAGTGTGCAATATTTAAATAATAGCATAAATAGATCCTCGAGAGCATATTTCATCATAGACAGAACCATCTAGCAGCTATAACAAATCCTCAAACTTCATCATTTAGTAACATAATAGTGCATCAATAGTAATTAATAAATCCTCAATATGCCATATGAATTATAAATAACCTAACTTGCTCATTTCATAAAATAAAACAACATAGGAAAACAACATCAAATCATCGAGTCTCATTAGTAAAAACACAAGCATAAAAATAAACAGAACACAATAGCTACATATCCTCAAGCATCCTTTCATAAAATAGTAATAAAACAAAGACAAGTCCTTAGTTTGGTAAGCATAAAATATAGAGCAAGTAAGACAACATATCATTAGGTCATCAGTAAAGAAATAATGAACATAAAATACAGACAATCAACAGAGTATAAATCCTTGAGAGTTATGATCAAAAGCAGTAATCGACTAATCAAACCTAGCACCTTGCATTGTAGGCCGAGAGGCCAAAATACATGCAACATTACTTATAGAGAGTTTAAATGGAGAAACTATCTAGCCAAGGGAGAACATCCTTCCTGTAGCTCATCTCTCTGCTACAAGCTCCATCTCCAAGCTAGAGCTTTGAACAACATGCCCTCGCCGACACTCACAAATAAAAAATGCGTCACAAACATCAGTGCACCTTTTATACCCACGGTTTAGGGTAGAGAACTGGGCATTTGAGTTCCATATGGCACTGAAAAATGATCTTGTGGGTGTGTTGCTCATCGCAGATGCTAACTTTGCCGAAAAAGGGTCATTTTCCTTTGTTAATTTAATGACCAAAATGACCGCGTTTCGTACATTTCACGGCTGTCTACACTTCTGTGGACATATACGTTTCCATAATTTTTTTACTGTTTGTCGTGCTTTCAAGTCAAAATGGTGGCATTTAGCTTTGTCTGCGTCTTTTTCATTATCCGAACAATGCCTTTATATTCTTCACGGGGCTGCGTTTCCTTCTGCACGAAATAATTCCGTGCCATGGGAGTATCTTTTCCATCATCCAACGGTCTGCATTTGCCATGCTATTTCATCTGACAACAATTTTCTTCTAGTGATGGAATCTTTTCATGCCACGAGAGCATCTTTTTCCATCATCCAATAGTTAGTGTTTAATCTCACTTCTTTATCTAAAGGTCAATGTTTTCCTGCACCCAACCCAAACATTTTCATGGCCACCCACCTTTTCATGGCCACCATCC
This sequence comes from Begonia loranthoides, assembly GCA_022433065.1. NCBI lineage: Eukaryota > Viridiplantae > Streptophyta > Magnoliopsida > Cucurbitales > Begoniaceae > Begonia > Begonia loranthoides. The sequence goes on along the minus strand of CM039473.1, from coordinate 3,994,450 downwards.
AATGACTCATATTCCACATGCCCTTCTATCCTATGGTCCTTGTTTTCTTCCCCTTTTTAGCCCTTTACATGAGCATTTTATCCCAACGGCAACTCCCACTGAACCTTCCCATTTCCCCTGGTCACACTCTACACTACTCACAGTAGCCATAAACATTTCTTTTTAAAATAAACATTCACATTCATCCCCTGAAAGCAGTTCACATTCTGTTATTAGACCACCCATATTTACTCACTAAATTTATGCCACTGTTAATAGCCCACCTATCATTTCCAACTACAACATTTCCAATACATCATAAAATAATACGTGTAATATCCCAAAATTTTGTAGAGCTAAGCTCAAGGCTTAAGTGATAATTCTTGGATTTTTGGAACTAAAATGGATGGACCAAGAGAAACAGATTTGGATAAAGTGAACCATGATACCCGAATTATTTGATGAAATTTGGAGTTAGATAGAATGATATCAACTTGATTGATAGTCAATGGAATTAGTAAGAGAAAATATACTTGGATATAATAAGGTTGTTGATAATATTCATGGATATATTAGGCTTAGAATAAAGGGATGGAGGAAATGTGAATTATGCAGAAAAGTATAGGAGAATTTAAGTTAGGATAATTTGGGAAAGTGAAATATGGATTATTAAGAGTATATTATATAGATGTATTAAGAGTATAATATTCACGTGATATTATGAATATTACTCAATTGTAATATTCATGTGAATTTTTTGGTGGCGGTCGATTGGAAGAAACGGTGGTCGATCGCCCACTGAAGTCGATCGATCGGCGCAATTGACTGTTGATTTTAAAGAAGGAAATTGTGCTTGATTGAATGATTGGCGGTCGATTGGCCAAAGATGAATTGATCGACTACCAAAATGAAGAGTCACCTGGTAATGAAAACACGTCACTGGAAACTTCTAGAGTTGGCGTTTTATGCGTCTGGATAATGGAAAGTCCATTCTCTTGGCCTTTTGTCTTCACACGAACATTTAAGTGTCATGGTTTGTGGCCTATAAATAGTAAAGGCTGGAGTGGAGAATCACAGAGAAGGAAATTTATGGGGAACCTCTGCCGACATCTTGAGTGAAGTCTTGCTTCTAGAGTTTGTGGTTGTGAGGCTGTGAGGGTTCTTGTGTGAACGTTGTGGGAGACAGTAAGGAAGGAGGAAACATTCTGTGAATATTGGGTGAGTTATAAAGTTGACTGAGAGAGAGAGAGAGTCTGTGATGATGCCAGTGAACTACAGTGAATTATGATGGAGGTTTATGTGTGGCCGTGAGGATATTGGTTAGGAGAACAGAGAGGAAGGTTGTTGATGGAAGCAGATTTGGTCTCTGTTTCTCTGATGCTTTGGGTAAGCTATGCTCTTCTATGAATTGATTCTGGTTATAGGATTATTACGTTGGTTGGAATCGTTTCTAATGGGGCTAAAAGGAATTTTTATTATCTGGAAGTATATATTCTTCAGCTTTGGGGATTGCACAATATGCATGAATTAACTACTTTACTTTGATGATTGCTTGAGGATAATGTAAATGGTGTTAATTAAGAGTTTGGTTTCTGCCTAGGAGTATGAGATAGGTTGAATTGCTCCTGCATGATCTAATGAATTAAACTTGTTGATGGATGTGTTTTTCATGGGCTAAAGAAACTACTTTGCTAAATTATGCCATTGCGAATACTTTATTGGTGCAAGTTATTATCATTTGGAATAAGATGTTGAGTTGACTAGTTTAATGAGGTTGGAAGCTACATTCTATTGGTTAAAAAGATTAGTGGTTGGGTTTCTGTTGCTAAAGAATTGTTTAGTGGACATTATACCCTGATTATTTACGAAAATTTACGTTGATGAATGATAGGGTTGGAGCTCCATGTTAGGATAGTTAGGGTAGAGGAATTATACTGTTGGACATATTTTGAAGATATACTTTGTTGGAGTAAATTGTTAGGTTGAATTAAAGAGATCTTTTACGGAATGAATTGCTAGTAGCTAGGGTTGATCATTGGTTAATCATTATTGATAATGTCATTTATTTAATAAATAGGTTTCGAGAAGAAACTCTAAGCGGTAACTCATTAAAGCTAAGGATTCCGGATAAGTGGTACTGCATGTGTTTTGTTCGAAAGGGTCTACATCACGAGAATTGGGGGGTGTTTATTGTTTGTTTGATTGCTTGTTATGAATTGTATGTTTATTAGACTTAGGTTTAGTTCCTTAGTTAGGACGGATCACGTTTTAAGGATACGGTTGAAGAACACGTAGATAGGATTGTATGCACACAACAACGTTAAGACATGGAATCCTAAAGTATATGAAAATTAATAATTGAAACAAAATGAGAACATAAATTAATAAACCTAAATAGGTGGCTAGAGATGTGGGTTCTTAAGTTGGTTGCCTAGGTGTGCGCCATGGGATGGTCACCTTGTGCATAAACCACTCCACCTTGTCAAGTTGACATATCTAACACTTGGATGAGTAACTGGAACTAAATGAAAACATAACAGTAACAGAATTAAATGGAAAATATGTAGCACGGGTTTTTGTGGTCCAGTTGGATATGCTTGGCTCAGAAACGAAATAAATAACAATATAAGATAGAAACAGTAATAGATAAGCGAAATAGAAGACTATATACAAACAATAATAAATAACAATAAAAGACATGAATAGTAATAGATAAGCAAAAATGAAAAACTGTATACGATATTACAAAAGTTATATGTGTATTTCATGTTTTACGTTTATACTGCTTACTGAGCTTTAGACTCATAGATAGGTCTTATTGACGTAGGTAATGAGCTGATGATTGGATAAAGCTAATAAAGGTCATAACTGATGGAGTATTGCTGAGTTGGGCATTTGTGCTATTGACGACATTGACCTTGGGGTTATGACTCACAGAAATGGAATAAACATATTTAAGTGTTTTAAAAATTGTTAAGTATTTCATGACTTCAACTGTTTTAAATTAATGTTTTATATGTGTTTATTTAAATAGGTTTTAAACTACTGGTTTGTAATATTTTAAATGTAAAAGACTTCCGCTGTATGTTTACTTTGGTTTTTCCCTCACGCAAATGTTTTAAAAGAAAGAAAATTTTTATACGGAAAAAGTTACAGGATGTTATAATACGTATACATATCACTGGTAAATTACTATCTAAAAACAAGCTACAAATCTAACGATATTCCAACTACCACTCCAAGTTACTAGACTATACATTACACTATGAATTCCATCCATTACTCATAAATTGATCAATAAATATTATTGCATCGTAAGACACTTAAATATTAATAACTTTGCCCAAATGGAATTTTGGTCGTTACAAGATTATTCTCATTTAACTTTGTCCTTGTCATTTCTTGAAGGTATCTATTGTTTTCCTCAACAACTCTATTTTGTTGAGGATTTCTAGGAGAGAAAATATATGTTCAATTCCATATTCATGACAAAAAACCTCAAATCGTTCATTCTAGAATTCTCCACAATGATCCCTACAGATTACTACAATAGAAAGATCGTTCTCATTTTGAACTTTCATCCTAAAATTGAAGAGGTGTTAAAGGTTTCATATTTTTTTCTTAAGAAGAAAACCCAAGCGAATATAGAACAATCATTTACTATTTCATGGGCATAATACTTGCCCTCTAGACTTGCAGTTTTTAATTGACCGAAAGATTCATATGAAGTAATTGTTGAGGCTTAGTTGTATAGATTACATTTTTTGAAATAAATGAAGTCTTAGTTTGCTTTTCCACTTGACAAGCATCTCAAATCTTGTCTTTCTCAAAGGATATCTTAGGAAGACCCATAACAAGATTATTCTTAGAAATCTTATATATGATATTTATTCCTATGTGTCATAATCTTTTATGTCAAGTCCAACTATCATTAGAAAAAAGGTTTGCAGCAAAACATTTTTCATCAAAACTAGATAAGTTATTCAAATCAATAATATACACATTCTCATTTCTATATTCAATAAATATTATTTTGACAACACTACTATCTTCTTACATGCATACTTTTGATCCAAAAATAACTTTAAATCTCTGATCACATAATTGACTAATGCTCAAAAAATTATGCTTCAAACCATCAACTAATAAAATATTTTTAATAGCAGAATTTAAATCATTAACTATATTGCTAATATCTATTATTTTTCCTTTTGTACCGTCCCCAAATGTGACAAATCCTTTCTTGGAAAGGGAGGCAAACTTTGTGAAATCTCCTATCATGTGTCTAGAGCATTCACTATCTAGATACCATTCATCTTTCATGAGAGTGCCTCCAACCTACAGTCAAATTTAGGTCTTATTAAATAGTCAAATTTTCTTGGTTCATTTAAGAATCCATTTCATCTTATCAATAAATTTACTAATATTAAATTTCATAAGGCAAACAGAGGATTTGTTATCAATTTTATTACACATATGACATGTAGATGGTTAAACAAAAAAAAAAAAATTATACGCTTTCTTCTTTTGATTTGGTTCATAACTCAATCTGACTTTATCAAATGTAGCTCCATGCTTTCCTAAAATCATATTCAAATTCTTGCTGCACTTTATAAACTTAAGTATGATAGCATGCAACTTATTTTTATTTCTCAAAACTTTAATCTCTTTATCTAAAGTTAAAACAATCTTAGCATGCTCTTCGAACATTTCACATTTTTCTTTTTTCAACAATGTATACTTGGATTTAAGCATACTAAATTCATTAAGCAATTCCTCAAATTCTTCAAAAAATTCATTTTCATAAAAAAAATTTCATCGAAATCACTAAAGGAATCACATTCCTCATTCTCCTTTGCCATGAAGCACATATTGACCCTTTCTTCTTCTTCGAATGAAGTGTCTCCATTGCTATTATCCCATGTGTCAGTCTTTGCTTTCTTCTTGAAGAATTTTGGAGCCTTTCTTTCTTCATGACACTTTGTCTTGAAGTGCACCGGCTTTCCACACACAAAGCATGTGGATTCATTTTTCTTATGGAGTTGGTCTCCCATATAAAACCTCTTTCCTTGCAACTTTCTCCATTAAAGGAATTTGTTAAACTTTTGTGTAATGAAACCTATCTCCTCATTGTCCTCTTCTTCTTCTTTGTCTTCTTCTTTTGTTTTGATTGGTAGATGATACTTTAAGAGCAATGTCTTTCATCTTGGATACTTCCTTTACTTTTGATTTTTCCCATTTATTATCTTTCATTTTGATCTCATGAGTTATTAGAGATCCAATTAGCTCTTTTATCGTCAACGCCTTAAGGTCACACGCTGTTTAATTTGGTCACCCATTGGTTGCCATGATCTAAGTACGCACCTAAGAATTTTTCTTGCACATTCTTCATAGTGTTGGCTTAATCAAAATTAAGAATGATTATTTTGATGATGAATGTGTTTATTTTATTATATTATTATAAGTTATTATATTAAAAATTCCCTTGAAAGCGGGTATTTAATTCTACTAACATGTTTATTGAGTTTATGCAGTAAAGGACAAAATTATGATATAAGACTCTATTAGAAAGAACAAATTAAAAAGATTAAAGTATAGAAAATCACTCAATACAAACCCCTTGAGTTACAATGTGGACGCCCAAACAAGACCCTACACACAGTGGAAGACAACTTTGGTCTCTCAGTCCAAAGTGCCATTTTGGCCATGTACATCCAAACTAGAGAGCAATTTTAAGTGTGGATGCTTGGACATAAAATGCGGATGCCCAATCTAGAAAAGGTATTTTGGCCGCAGACACGAAACCAGAGAGTAGTTTTGGCTGCAGATGCCAGGAAACGAAAAGAGTACGCCAAGTCGAGAGAAGCATTTTGGTCATGGATGCCCGAACTAGGGAGAAATTTTAAGCCGTGGATGCCCTGACATGAAATGCAAAAGTTTGAAGCAGAGACAATTAATTCAAATTGAAACTTACACAGAACGATCGATTTGAAGTGTGGACACTCGGTGCGGTAGCCCACAACTTAAGCTGCAGAAGTCCATCATATGTTTTGTTGTCTTTAATAGGTCTCTAAAAGGTATATGTAATACCCCGAATTTTTATATAGGAATTTAATAAGGTTAATTAAAAAGTAATTGGAGGATACTTGGATTAATTGGATAATTATCGGGGTATTACCAAGGACGTATTCGTAATATTATAATTATGGGAAATTTATTGGATAATAACCAATATTAATTAAGGAGAGAACTATGGATCTAACCGATTTGGTTCGGCTCGGTCTGAAAATAATGAATGGCTCGGTTTTGTTAAAATTAGAGTAAATGAAGTAATTGAATTGGTTGGGATTAAAAGGTGAGAAAAATTATTAGTGATGAGTTAATGATTCTAATTATTGGATTAATCATTGAGGAGTGTAATGGGTGGCATGAACCGGTTCAGCAAAACTGGTTCAACAGAACCGGTTCAGCAGAACTGGTTCAACAGAACCGGTTCACACCATTAAATTGGTTTGTTGGGCAAACCAATTATGTTGAGAAAACAGAATGGCCAAAGGCCATTCTGCGTGAGGGAGAGCGAGAGATGAAACAAGGGGGAGAGAGAGAGAGCGTTGGAGAGAATAAGGGCGACGAAGGGAAAGCTCGCGGGTGGACGGTGACGATGACGGCGGCGAGCTGCTGTGACGACAGCAAGCTACTGTGATGGCGGCGTGCGAACGAGAGGCGGTGGACGGCTAGGGCTCGGATTTGGGGCATTCGCGGGTTGTATTTTCGGCGACAAATGGAGGTACGATTTGGTTGGATTTCTTCTCCTTTGTTTCCTCTGTTGATTAGTCGTTGTCTGGTGTCGTGATTCAGAGGACAAATCACCAATTCCCATTCGGTAGTGGCTTCCTCGATGACCAGGGGACTTCGGCCAAGTGTGGTTGGCGAACCGAACAGGTTTGGCCGATTTGGTGGGATTGTTGTCTGCTAGCGCAGACAACTCCAGCCTGGAATCCCAGCTTGGGGAACACACTCTGTAAAGCTACTGGAGTGGCTATCGGTGGCTGGAGGATAAAAGAGATAGAGAGGAGATGAGGCAGTGAGAAGAAACAGATTGCTGGGTGAAGGGAAGCTGGAGAATGAAGCTCTCGAGTGAGCTTCTGCGAGAGGAGAACTGCACTCTGAAAGGCGGAGCTGCTGCTTGACTCGGTGCTCTCTGGTGAGAAGTTTACTTCACCCTATTCTAGAGTTTACATATTAGTGTTATGCAATTAAGATGAAATATAAAAATGTGCTATTGTTGTCTTGATTTATTCTCTCGATGGTGAGCAGTTTATGTGGGATGATTTTGTTTGGAAAATATAATTGGATGCCCTCTGTTGTTTTGCCATTTTCCGCTATGTTTATGGCCAATAATGGATAAATACACTCTATTGTTAAGGATTAATTTATGTTGTTCAGCCTTTGGGTTTTGTTTCAAATGATAGTCCCACGTTGATTTAGATATTGTCTTGTTAAGGATTTCTAGATGAGTTTATTGACTCTGTTGGGTTTCTATTTTTGACTCTGTAAATGGATTCTGCCTCTTATTGTTCTGTTGGTTGTTGTTTTGGTTCATGTGTTGGATGATTTTTTCTTTGGTTAAATTCTACAAGTTAAAAAAACAGACTATTGGACAATGATTAAATATATTATCCTCTGCTGTCCGTTTTTGGTTGTGTGAGGAACGTTGTTGGATTGCTGTCTAGTGACGGATGGGGAATGGTTAAACTTTGCTAGTGGTAGTGTTTAAAATCCTTGTTATTGTGCTACTTCAAAAATTGTGAAATATTATGCTTGGTTGCATTGTTATGTGTAGGAAGAATATGTTAGTTAAGCTAGAGTTGGATTCTTTGTTGCTCTTCTATTTGGAAAAGTTATATTATGTTTCTGATATAAGTAGGGATGAAAGATGAGTAATGTGATTCTCTAATATGCTGCTGGTTATTGTCGTGTGATAAGTTATTTCTAAACACTATCAAATGGAAATAAGATGTTAAGTTGGATTATATTAAAGAAGTTGTTGTTGACCTCTATTGGTTTTGTTGTTGGTGAGCTGTTGCGACTTGGAATGGAGATGGAGTTCTCTGATGTTGGACTGCTGGCCGAGGGTGGAGATCTGTGGCTGAGAGCTTCCCTACTTGCTGGGTGAAAAAGGGAAAAAGGATAACTAATAAGAGCCAACCGCGATAAAGATTTGAGGTAAGGAACTTGGGTGTGTCTTAGCCATTTGGAGGCCCTACACCACAAATAGTGTGCGTGAGCAGTATTATGTTCCTTGAATGATATTCTGTTGTTATTTCCTTGGATTGATAAGGTAGATTATTGTTAGCTTTGTGATATTGCTTTGTTAATGTAACTGCTATTATTCATTGTTGGTATTCTTTACTATTAAGTGATATTGTTAGTTCTGTTATAAAGGCTTAAGTAATTGATGAACAAGTGATAGACAATTGATGAACGAGAAATGCTTAGATAATGAACGAGACAGATGAGTTAAGTGCGAAAACATTATTATGAGTTGTTCTTTATAGTTTAACTTATGTTTAGTTATTAATTTCAAGCTGCTATCTATTTCATCATTATTCTACTGCCATTTGTTTGTCTTACTTTCATAACCTAGTATTAGTACTTGTGATAATGAGCATGCAATTTAATTAGGATAATTAGCTAGAATAATAATGGTAATTCTATTTGAGCATGTTTAAGTAACCAGATTTCTAATTCAATTGTCAATCACATCATTGAGCACGTTAACTAACTAAGATAATAACGATAGATCTAAGTTATGTCATGTCTAGTTGATTGAGCATGTTTACTTTGTTAATTAATCAATCCACTATGACTAGTTAACAACGATAATTAAATATGCTTGAATTATTAGAATAGAAGTATGTAATTCGAACATGTAAATTGACTAGAATAACCAGTCATAATTTTGAGCATGTAAATTGATTATGATAACTACTTAGTGTAATAATTGTAATTCTACCTGAATATGTTAGTTTACTCTTATTAAGTAATACGAGCATGTTTAACTTGTTGTGTAGTAAATAATCAATCCTTGAGCATGTTTAGTAATTAAAATGTTGAATTAGTTGGGTACACCCGAATGTTAATCAATTCAAGCATGTTAATCGATGACTAAACCTTGAGTATGTTAACTAATTTGTTGAGCATGTAATTAATTGGGATAATAACTACACTAGTAAATATAGCATGTTTGACTAATTAAAATAAAAGTATGCTTAACCAATTAGAATAAGGATTTCCAATTTATAAGCATGTTTCCGTTATTCGTTATCTACAACATGTTTCCATGTTTAGTCTAGCCTAGTTCAATGAGCATGTTTAATTAAATTGGAATTTGTCATATGTTACTTTATTGTCTCATCTTGTTCAATTCGATATCATAATTGTTCCTTGTATCTATGTATGCTTTCAATTATTGTGATTCGTTATATGCACAAGTTCAATTATAGCACTTTTACTTCAATGCGTATTTCAATTTCCGTTAATGTACGTTATAATGCAGTATGCTTCATATAAATAGAAAACCGTAGGGGGTGCCACTTTAGGGTGGTACTCACGCATGCATGAGTGAGGAAAAATGCTAAAAAAAAGGAATGTTCAAGATGGGCGGGATACACCCATCCCCGAAGAAACCCTCCCGGCGGAATACGTTGGAAGGGAAGAAACCCTGAAGGCGGGATATGCCGGAAGGGGAGGAGCCTTGAAGGCGGGGTATGCCGGAAAGGGGACGAATGCTAAGAAAAAGAATGTTCGGGATGGGTGGGATACGCCAATCACTGAAGAAACCCTCTGGCGGGATACACCGGAAGGGAAGAAACTCTGAAGGAGGGATACGCTGGAAGGGGAGGAACCTTGAAAGTGAGATAAGCCGGAAAGGGGACGAAAAAGGGAGTTGGAGGGCGGATTCCATCCCCTAAGACCCCTCCAATATCCAGCTCCACGTACGAGTAAAGAACGAACAAATGAACGAACGTAATAGAAAAAATTGGTTTGGGTGGCCCCCCATTCCAAGAAGAACTAAAGAGAGATATGCATAATTATTTTCACTCATTTCCTTACTGGGCGTAAGCTCATGTCCTTACTTGTGGTGTAGGTGCAATGACGAACAGATAAGAAGTAGATGATAAACATATAATGAAGCAGGGATGAATGATTTCGCATGCACGAGACTCGGGCTGACCAGGCAAAGAAAAAGATGAGTAAACGGTTGTAAATCAACGATGTTTAATTGTCAAGTTTTATTTGTTAGACGTAGTGTTTAAATTATTTAGTATTTCCTTCTTGAACGATTTCTTTACTCTTCCACCATGATTTACAAGGGTTTATTTTATAACGCTTCCGCATATTTAATAAGTTGGTTTTCACAATGAGTTTAAAGAAAGAGTCAGTAGCAGTCCGGTTCTAGTATCGTACTCTGATTTGTTTTAAAAAGAAAAATTTCAAAATTTCACGTATTTTATGATATGCGAAAAACCAGGTCATTACACTATATGACAGATGCCCAAAACCAGCCCGCTAACACCCATTACTCAAGATTTTTGAAGAGAACTAGAGATAGAGGCACTTTCAAATGTGCAAAGCACCTGAGGAGAAACCATACCAAAGTGCAGCTAATTTCATTTTTGAAATCTCTCTTCCATTCTCAAGTGATTTTTCTAACTCTCTCATTTCCAACTCTAGATTATACTCTTGTGAGAGTTTTGGTATTTGTGCTTAGTGTGTTCATTGCTAAAAAAATTCTACATATTCTATTTGTGAAACATTTGAAGGAAGACGCCCTCAAATTGTCATTATAAGGCAAGATTGATACCTGAAAGATCAATTGCTTGCAAAATTGGTTAGTAATTGAGGAAAGAGATCTTCAAGGAGAAGACTTGAAGCACAGACATAGGCAAGGTTGGTTGAATCCCGTGAACAAATTGTTTGCACCTCTCGCTCTTACTCCTTTAATTTTTATCTTTGATTTTGCTTGCATATTAGTTCCAACTTCTTTAGTAAAGAGAAAATATAATATTGGAGTAAGCAAATGATTAATTTTTAAATTACACGAAAATTATAAGATGCAACTGTATAGATTCTAGCGACCCTTCGCACAGTCAGACATCGGTTACACATTTACAGATCGACACTGCGTGTACCAGACGATCGATTCGTCATCCACGATCAGCCGCCAGTTTCCAGCAATCAGCCGCACATTCGACCTCCAATTCATCGGTCAATTGACATCAACCAACACTCGACCTCCAACTTACCCAAAATTTATTCTACCGAAATTATATTAATCTTGTTTTCCTAATAATTAAATAACCATATACCCTACACTTCACTTTATCATTCATAGTAATAATACCAACAATAAAGTGTGATAGTTTTCATAATAACTAAAGTATTACTTTTTACATAATCCAGCTGAATACCCAGGGTATTACAACCACGGTTGAGATCTATTCGCCCACTATTTGTCATTTAGAAATGTTTCTCGCGATTGGTTTATTGCAAATGGTCTTTGGGCTACCGTGAACAAGTTTCTCTAAAATAATTATCAAGGCTGTGCAACCATGATGTTTTCTACTCGACCGCATCATTCTATTTTTATCTACACGTCAATATTGAGCGATCAGTTGGGTTTGAGTCCTAAGAATAAACTTTGAAATATGGTGCAAAGACTTAATAAACACATTAGAACTTTTAACTACCCTATACGAGTGTATTTCCAAAGGTGAGTAAAAATAATATTCCCCTAGTATAAACTTGTCAACTTAAAATTTTAATTATCAAAACAAATAAGTTTAAATTGTATTAAATTAACAAAATCTTCATGTCAAATAAAAATGTACCACACTTGCTCTTTATTTACATTATTCTGAGTTGATGTGTTGTGAGACCATTAGTAAGCCATAGCTGAATTATTGTTCCTCTTGCTGAGGTTTGTTGAGGTCTCATTTTCAGGTAGTTGCTTAACATTGATGGGATAAGAAAGGATGAGTTATTACGGATGAGGTCTGATACATTTGAGTTTGCTGCTTTTGTTTCATTCATTTCAGGTGCGACATCAATGTTGATGATAAAGATTTGACATGATTAAAGTACAAGATAGCATTTAACTGTTTTATATTCTGCTTGAAATCTGAAGTTGCTTGTCAATTTAGGTATCTCATTTGTTTTAGTCAGTCTAGTTGTTGAATCACATTTTTGTGTATCCCTTTCTTTAGTAGTCTCCATAATTAAAATGTATCAGTATCTCTCACTCTCTCATCAAGTTTTGAATTATCAAAGAAAAAGCAAGGCCTATGACACTTTATTTGTAGTCTAGGGTTTTTGAGCTGTTGTTGTCGAAGAGAAAAAGCCTACTTCTTCATTTTTGTCCATGTTGATATACTGCATCATATGATATTCAGATTAAATTTTTAATCAAAGCAAATGGATCTTATTTTTTCATACGCGGCTAGCATACGTCCACTACGGTTCTTAAATATATTCATATATTCAATAGCTGCTTCTTAATTTTTGAGCTTGTATTGTTGTTAGAACAAATCTGCGATGCATTTGTATGGATATGGTATCATTAAATAACATTCGATCTCTTACGTTCAAATATTTGCTTATCATGTTTTGGCTTCTCAACTTTGCTTTCATATTGACGAATTGTTGATCGGCAATGATGAATTTATGTGTTTATATGTTTTTTTGGTTGTGTGATTGAACAAGCATAAAAGTTCTTTAGGGAATCAATGCGACACACAAAATGCAATTTTACTCTCTTCATTTTCATGAATAAGAGAAATTGCTAACGATTCGCTAATTTCTACCTTTTACCTTTTCACGTATTGGTTTGCCATTATGAAATCTAATCGTCTAAGTATAATTTACAACTAAAATGTATGAAGACTAATATGTTTCTAATTATGTATATGGATGTCCAATTTGTGCACAAAGTTGTTTATAGTGATTGAGCCATTAATATTGTGGAGTCGATAGTTTTCTTAGTATAATATTATTTGCTTTGGGTTGAAGCCTGCACGATGTTGTTCTTGAGATTAGGTCAAAACGCATTGTACTGGGTAGAGAGGAGAACTCTACTTACAAACTATTTATTTTTTACTCTCTCCAATGATGTGAGATTGTGCACTCCCATGAGTATGAACTAGATAGATCCTCACAATCAATAGAATTTTGGGTCGTCCTTATCTGCAGAGGGTGGGTTGCCACAACTATTACATTATTCATGGAGTTTATGATCTTCTTTATTGTTGGAGGCCTTGGATACTGTTAGTGACTCTTGCCAGGTCTGAGATACAACTTAGTTTTCTCAACTGTGTTTCTTTATACATTTTTCAATTTTGAAACGCCTCACATTTTTCGTTGTTAATGAATAAGTGGATATTAGTGGTGAAAGTCTAGAGGTTAATGGTATATTTGAAGAAAATGGCAAAATATTATTAATATATAAGTTGGTAAGATAGATATTATTGTTTAGATGGTCCATTGTGCCAACAGTCAGTTTGCTTTTTAGATTAGAAAAGATCGGATTGATTATTTTTAATCTACGTGAGTAGTTTAGAGTAGTTGATTCTGAAGTAGTGTTAAAAAATTATTAATTAAAACATTAGAAATCTTACGACATTATTCCTCACAAAGGAAAGACATAGTGAAAGGGAGAAATTAATTGCAGATTTAGGGGGTGGAAAAACTTCTGGTAAAATATCATTTTTCATCGTAATGAATATTTTTTTTCAAAATACCAACATTTTTAACTTCTGTACCAATTTAATTTGTCAAATATATATATGGGTTTGGAATTTGCTGCAATTTGGAGATTGGAGAATTAAAAATTTGAACGATCTTAAGAGGTATAATCTGATTCCCATACTCTTCTATACCCATTGTTGTGGATGAGTTTTGTTAATAATTTAAAAAATATTTTTAGTTTAAAGTTCATATTTTTTAGAATAAAAGTTGTCAATTTTAGACTTAAATCATGTTGTTGTTATAAACTAGTATATTTGGATTGTTTGAGACTTATTCAGTGAAACATTATGGTCGGCATTAGGGAAGAAGATGCTGGGTAGCAGCTAGACCCAATTTTTGGGCTGCAACCCAGCTATTTGGGCTAGGACCTAGATTTCATTTTGGTCCCGATTTGGACTTTAAAACCAAATATTTTTTGGGTCATTCCAAAGCTCATTTTGACACTATTTTAGACTTTAGATTCAATCATTCTTGAGTCATTTTCTTTACCTTCATGTTTTAAATTAAAGTGAAGATTTTTTATGCTAATTTTATGAAATCGTTATCCATAAATTTCGAGACATGGATTTGGCCTCGACACATATTATTGGACTTTCCAGATTGGCTTGGGCTTTAGTTGTTGGTAGGCTCATTGTGAGGTAGAAGTCGATTTTTATTTCCATCATTACATTAATTTTCAAAACATTATTTTGAGACATGTTCTTATATAAAAGGACGTGTCCATCTTTATGGCATGTCGGTTTTCATGTTATATATATGTATTTTCCTTGAATATATTTTGATTCGAGTATGCACATTTATTGATTATCTTGGTCATATGATCTAAGTTTGATCATTCCATGAAAGGGTCTCACTTTTTTTACGCACATTCAACTGTTAAAGGATGAGTTTGTTGTGTTAACTAGAATAATGTGATAGCTGACTGTGTTATGTCCCTGGTCGCAAAACTTCTACTGACTTTAGTCGACTCACCCCAAATGCCTCTTCTCTTTTCGGTTTTAGTTTGGAGGATCCCCAATTGCCGGCACAAGAGTGGGTTTGGCAAAACTCTTACCTATTTTAGTATTTTCTTTCTAGGAAATTAATTGTAAGGTTGGGACTCGTTTTTAATTTGTATTGCAAATTGCGTTATTTTCATTCATGGTACTTTTATGTTATTGGACTTATATTATCATTTTATTTTATTATTACTATGGACCTCTGGTTTATCCCAATTGGTTGAATAATGATTATTTAAGTTTCTTTTAAGTCTTTTGCTAACTAATTAATTTATTAAAAATTAAAAGGTCTAGTGATTCGATTCGTTTGCGATCCGAGTCATTTTCCATTTTGTTTCGGAGTCATCATTGTTATATTTTTCGTTAAAAATTTAATTTTATTCCAGAGCAAAGAGAAACAAACTTCGTTCTGAAGAAATTTACAATGGCTATAGAAATCACCCAAGTCTATACATTAATTTATTACCAAGTTCGACAGCCATCTAAACTTTTCACCCACTCTATTTGATTGATCTAGAAGGCAACAGTTCTATTTGCATAAATTACGTCATACCAGACTAAATTCGGTGTAAATCATCAACACCTATTAGATTTCCATTCCCTAAACCTATCAAATTTCCCTTAGCAGGTTTCTGTCAACCTATTAAAAGAGGAAACCTAAAATAAGAAGAAGAAGAAAGAGAGGAACAAACAGCTTCATTCCACTGTGGAACGCTGTCGTTCCTCTGTGGAACGCTCTTTCTTCTTCTTCTTTTGGTTTCTCTCAATCATACTCGCACAAGGGATCAAACTCTGTTAACAAGTTTTTAGCAGGTATCTCAAGTAATTGGTGCGTAGTTTCAAGGCCACTAGTAATGACAGCTCCGACTATTCAACGTCTTGGGTAGCTTTGGAGAATTTACAGTCTCGGGCTCTTCCAATGGAGATACCCTAGAAGGGATGCTAATAAAATGTAAAGGAAAAATTATAACATCATACAACTCAAGAACGAAGGGTGAATTCTTCATTCAGTAACTCTCTAATTTTAAAAATTTTCTTCCAACTTTCACTTTCAGTGACTAATGACAAAGATAAACACATATTCACAAAGTTTCTATCCAGAAAGTAGAAACCCACCAGCGAATTCTACTCTTTCAATTTATGTGTTAAGAGTCTGAGTTCAGACGAGAACATATGATGGGCAGTTTAATTCACCAGTAAAAACTTTTAATCTATTACAAATTGAAGCAAACGGAGAAATATAGTAGAAATGAATCAAACTGTGTTTCAGCTGTAAAGTCTGATTACATTCATTCAAGACTACAATACTATTTATACAAAGAATTACAGTAAACTGTAAAAGAAAATAAACTACAAAAAGAAACTGTTTTTGGCAACTAAGTCTGTCTCTTCAGTTTTGGCGGACGTCCAATTCCAGCTTCTTCAGTTTTGGTGGACATCCAATTCTAGCTTTGACGGACGTCCAATTTGAGCTTCTTCAGTCTTAGTGGGCATCCAATTCCAACTTCGACAGATGTCCGTTATCTCTTGGCGGAAATCCAACTCCAGCTTTGACGAACGTCCGTTCTCTCTTGATGGACGTCCATATTTTTCAATACTCCCCCTCAAGATAGAGAATGTATATTGATAATTCCCATCTTGCTTAACATATCTCGAAAGAAATAGGGATGCAATACCTTTATAAAAATGTCAGCCAACTAAAATCTTGAACTGACATAAAAATATTTGATTGTTCCACGTAATATTTCCTGACGAACAATGTGACAGTCAATTTCAATATGTTTTGTCCTTTCATAAAAAACAGGATTTGCTGCAATGCAAAGAGCAGCTTGATTATCACAAAACATTAAGGCTGGTTTAGAAAGATTGATATGAAAATCTTTCAACAATGCCTTAATCCAGATAACTTCATAAGTTATATGTGTCATTGCCGCGTACTCAGCTTCGGCAAAAGAGCGAGAAACAGTATGTTGTTTTTTGGCTATCCATGAAACTAATGAATCACCAAGAAAAACACAAGATCCACTAATAGACTGCCTTGAATCCACACATGATGCCCAATCCGAGTTAGTAAAGGCTTTCAATTGAATAGCAAAATTTTTAGAGTAAAATAAACCTTGGCTTAGTGTACCTTTCAAGTACCTTAGAACGTGATATGTAGCTTTCAAATGAGAAGTCTGAGGAGTAGCAAGAAATTGACTAAGAGAATTGATAGCAAAAGAAATGTCAGGTCTAGTAAATGTAAGACATAGAAGTCAACCAATAAGTCATCGATAAACCATTGCATCCACCAAAAGGGAACCTGTATTAGAGAATTTGCAAGTTGGATTCATAGGAATTGAAGCTGGTTTACAACCCAAGAAGCCATAGTCATCCAGAAACTCTAAAACATAATGTCTTTGATTCAAAGAAATCCGTCTATTAGTTCTAGCAACTTCTAAACCAAGAAAGAAGCGAAGATCTCCCAGATCTTTCAATTTAAATTTGTTGTTCAACAATCGTTTGATGACAGCTATATACTCAATTGAACTTCCAGCTATAATAACATTATCCACATATATCAAAATAGCAGTAAAATGTTTGGACGTGGAATGAATAAACAAAGAATTATCAGCAACAGATTGACAAAAACCAAGATCAATAATGGCAGAAGAAAACTTGGAAAACCAATTTCGTGAAGCTTGCTTTAAACCATATAGTGATTTGTTTAGTTTACAAACTAGATTTTACTCCCCCTATCAAGAGCTAGGCGGAACCGAATAACCTGGAGGTAAACTCATATACACTTCTTCATTTAAATCACCATGAAGAAACGCATTGTTAACATCTAGATATATTAAAACCCAGTCATGAACAGTAGCAAGAGCAAGCAAAACCTTCACAGTAACAGACTTGGCAACAGGAGAAAAAGTATCTAAAAAATCAATACATTCCTATTGTGTATATCCCTTAGCAACCAATCTAGCCTTATATCTCTCAATTTATCCATCAGCATGATGTTTAATTTTGTAAACCCATTTGCAACCAATGGGATGCTTTGGTAATTGTGTCAACGTCCATGTGTTATTATACTCAAAAGCTCGTAGTTCAACACTCATCACATCTTTGCATTCAAGATATTTTACAGCTTGATTAAAAAATTTGGGTTCTATTTTAGAAGAGAGAGCCAAGATGTAATTTTTGTAAGAGCGAGACAAACGATGGAAAGAAATGTTGTTTGAAATGGGATAAGAACACTTGGATATAAATGGAAATGATACATTGTTAGTTAAATAACAATGATAGTCAGCAAGATAAGGAGTTTTTGACAACCTTTTTGAATGACGATCTGAAAAATTCGAATTATGTTCAGAAGAAATCAGATTATCATGTAAATTTTGCTCATGAGTCAATGGAGAAGGAGAAGAGGAAACTATGGAATCTGAAAAAATAAATCAGAATTTTGTTGAAATTAGACTTGATTGGAAATACATTTTCATGAAAAATGACATTTCTCGAAATCAAAATTCTATTTGATTCAAGATCCAGAATTTTGTAGCCCTTTTAACATATAGGATATCCAAGAAACACACCTGATTTTTCTCTATGACAGAATTTATCCTGAGAATTTTTCAAAGTTGAGACAAAACACAAACACCCAAAAACCTTAAGATGATCATAGACAAGTGGCTTAGAATAAAATCTTTCAAAAGGAGTTTGATTTGATAAAACAGTAGAAGGAATTCTATTTATCAAATAGACAGCAGTTGAAACGCATTCTCCACAAAATTGAAGAGGAATATGTGACTGGAATAATAGTGAACGAATATTTAGAATGTGTTGATGCTTTCTTTCAACAACAGAATTTTGCTGAGGAGTTTCAACACAAGAATGATAATGAATTATTCCCTTTTTATTTTAAAAATCATTGATTGAAAACTCAGGAGCATTATCAGTTCTAATGCTCTTAATTTTTGCTTTGAATTGAGTTTCAACCAAACTTATAAAATTAGGAATAAATTTCAACACATCAGATTTGGCACGCAGCAAATATAACCAAACAGCTTTACTATGATCATCCACAATGGTTAAAAAATACTTAAAATCATCATGTGTTTCAACATGAAAAGTGCCCCATACATCACAATGAAAAACTCGAAACAATATTATGGTATATGATTTCTTGATATAAAAGGTAAAGTATGTTGTTTTACAAGAGGACATGCAGAACAAATACAATCTTTTATTGAATTCAAATGTAAAATATCCTGTAAAAGATGAACTTTGAGAGGTGAAGGATGGCCTAATCGATAATGCCAAATAGAATTATCAGCAGCAGTTAAACTGCCCTTTATGCTTTGCACTGAAACATTGGAAACATAGCAGGTTTGAAGGAGAACATACAAATTCTCAATCTGATTAGCTATCCCAATCATTTTGGCAGATTGTTGGTCCTCGATTATACATGAGTTAGAACTGAAGGAAAAAGAATAGTTTAAGGAAGAAGATAACATGCTAATAGATAATAGATTGAAGCGAAATGAAGGAACATAAAGTACATTTGTAAGAATTATGTCATCATTTAGCTTAACAAAACCTATTCTTTCAATGGCTATTTTTGAATTGTTTGGTAAGGTAACAAAGTTATGTTGTATAGGATAAGAAGAACAAAATGATTCAAGAGTAAAGCAAACATGATGAGTTGCTCCTGTATCTAAAATCTAACCTGAGGAATTTAAAAATTCAGGTTTCACAGAATAGTTGGAGACATAAAGGATACCTGTAAAGTTGGAAACAGAAAGGATACCTGTAAAGTTGGAAACAGAAGATTCATTAGCTAATATATCCCCTGAAATAGATTGACTTGAATTGTGCTGTAACTATGAACTCAGGAGAGCAATAATTGTTGACATTGATTGGACGAGAGATTTTGAATGGAACACATTTCTGTTGGATTCATTTGTTGAATTTCCATAGAATTTACATCACCTGAGTGTCTTCGAAAAGAATTTCTATCCTTTTGCTTGTAACCAGGTGGATATCCATGTAATTTAAAATATTTGTCCACAGTATGTCCTGTAATATTACAATGTGAACAAATTGGTCTCTCACGCCTACCTTTGGAATTGGAATGTGTGTTTTGTGATCTAGAATTTGATAAGAAAATCTTTCTATCACTTGATTCATTCATAGAAACTTTTATCATTCACTGTCGTTCTTCTTGGATAATCAAGGAAAACACCTTACTCATCAAAGGTAATAGATCTATCATTAATATTTGACTCCTAGTTGGAGAGAATGATTCATTCAGCCCCATAAGAGATTGCATAACAAATTCTTGTTGTTGATGCTCAATGTGTAAACGAGCACCACCACAAGTACAATGAGGAATGGGCTTGAAGTCTTGAAGTTCATCCCATAAAGTCTTAAACTTCATATAATAAGCATTAAGATCCGTTATACCTTGGGATAAAGAAAGAATCATATTACGTATTTGATAGATTCATGGAACATTTCCTTGATTAAATCTATCATGCAAATCCTTCCATACAGCCATAGAAGAGCTCAAATATAGTAAACTATCAGCGATGTCTTTGCTTGTAGAGTTTAAAATCCATGAGGTCACCATGCTATTGCATCTATTCCACCTATTAAACTGAGGATCTAAAGGAGACGTACGCTAAATGGAGCCATCAACAAACTGAACCTTGTTTTTGGCGTTCTGCGCCATTATCATAGCTTCGGGTGTCAAAATTACCTCCATTCATCGAATGAGAAACTAAAATCAAACCTAGATGATCACTATTGTGCAAAAAATAAGGATTGCTAGTATCTTCAATGGTGGAAGAACTTGAGAAAGAAGATGAGAAATTTTGATTAGGGTTAGAAGTCGCTGTTGTAGCAGCATTCTTCCCTTTACTCATCACAAAAACAAAAATTTTGAAAATATCTGATTTAACAACTCAGAAATTCTGCATTGAGAGCTGCAACAATTCACACCATCTGTCGGTGATACCATGTTACGAATTGAAGCAAACCGAGAAATATAATAGAAATGAATCAAACTGTATTTTAGCTATAAAGTCTGATTACATTCATTCAAGACTATAATACTATTTATACAAATAATTACAGTAAACTGTAAAAGAAAATAAACTGCAAAAAGAAACCATTTCTTGCAACTATGTCTGTGCTCCAAGTTCCACTTGGAGATCCACTAAATAATTGATTTACGGGTGCCAATAACACCATTTACAAATTGACTATTAACAGGGCCTCGTCCTTGATTAATTCTAAGGTCGTCAACCTTTGACTGCTACGGGGCGTCACCCTTAATTTGACTATTGCGGGGAGTCACCCGTTGATTGAACTTACGGACGTTCAATCTAGCCGTTGACTATTTCAGGGCGTCACCCTAAATTGACGAATTCGTAGGGAGTCACCCTTTACAATTTAGCACAAGTGAGAATTCAAAGATAAAAACTCATATATAACTAATCCGAATTCTCCCAATACTAATTCACAAGTTTATGGGTGGGAGAATTGGATTTACAATGAGCTTATAGTGATTAGAATCACGTAGTAAATTTTTCAGGGCTTCAGTACGATTCTCCGTTTGTTATTTTGAGCTTGGAGTGCTTCTTAATTTATAGATTGCGGACTTTTTGGTTCATCCTCAACGTTTTTGATCGATCGCATATAGCCGTTGCATATTTAACCGTTAAAAATTCGACCGTTGGAAATTTGTCCATTCACAAAATCTGGACTTCTAGGACGCAGATCCAAGACTGCGCGTCAACCGATAGGAGATCGAAAACTCTTAGACCTGCCCTGTTAAGCTTTTTCGGACGCAGATCCAAGACCGTGCCTCAACCACTAGTAGACCGAAAAGTCTCAGAAAACTTACAAATTCAAACGCTGCTCTACCGGCCTCGACCGAAAACATCCGAAAAGGCCTAGAAATATTACAGATTCAAATCTTTGTTGCTCGGATCGACTGCCATCGATGGCTACTAGACTGAAAGACCAAAACCTAGTTTGGGTCGAGTCTTCACGTCCACACTCCGTCCAAGCTTCACTCTAATTTAAACACTGAACTATACTGAGTCCCAAAATGATATGCTACACTACATAGACTCAGATAAACATGTTAGCATAGTAATAATACTCATTTTGAAGGTATTTCCAATTAACATGGATATAAATATTATTATAAAAACATCAAGAATAATATCTGAATAATGTAAAATACAATTTATTGAATTTATTAAATTAGACAACATTTTAGTCATCATCAAAATAAAACTTAGCCTAACAAAAAGGCTAATAATCTCCCCCTTTTTTATGATGACGAACTCCAATAAGTTGTTTACCCTAAAGCCTAAACATGTGCATCATATATTGCATATTAGATTTCTCCCCTTTAAGTTATGCAATTTATCAAACAATTAATCCATGCTTACATGCTACTCAACTCCCCCTTTATATATATATCACAACTTATATAATCTCTCCCCATTTTTTGTCATAATAAAAAAGAATTCCTAGGGGAGGGGAGTTCAACAACAATCAAACGTTATCAAAATAAAAATCATTCAAAAGCAACTAATTCTACCTTTTTAAAAAATTTCTCCTCCTTTTTGAAAGAATCTATCCATAAAGTAAACAAAGGAGGGAATACTTAGCATTAAAATTCAACTTGTGGTCAAAAAATAAGATAACAAAGTAATACACCACAATCAAAGCAAATTTCTAACAAAAAACATTTTCCCTCATTGTCATTAAGCATATAATCTCATTTGAGGGACTTCATCATTTAAAATCAAAGAAAGAAATACCAATTGAAAGAAATATATACCAAAATGAGATCCAAGAAATAGATACCAATTTAAGATTAATTGACGGATAAACTAATTTTCAATTAAAACAAAATGATGCCAAATGAAGAAATAATAAATTAACTAAGGATACCAATAAAAGATTCACAATTAAAAAGCAAAACCATTTCTCAAACATTGATACCAATTGTATACCAAAGTGGAATCTAAAATTAAAACCTATGAGAGATACCAAATTTAAGATCAAAATATCTATTCAACTATCTCTCCCCTATGATAATCATAAAAAAAACCTATGAGAGATACCAAATTTAAAAACGTTGCTCTCCCCTTTAGAGCAATAATAAAACAACTTAATAAATTTCTCCCCCTATAAATTTATCAACTAGCATATAAGAGGCAATACAATCAAAAATTATAAAACATCCAAGTTTAAACAAAATATATACCAATTGAAAAAGCAATCCTTGGATGAATTCAAATTTTGAAACAAATTTTCTCCCCCTATCATTATGCACAAAATCAAATAGTTGGGGAATTTCATATATACCTAGTTTTTAAAAAAAATCATTTGAGAGGATAAATCAATTTGAAGAAAATTGATCTCAATAAGTCTAAATATAACGTAGTTCTATAAATGATACCAATTGAAAAAAAATATAAGTCCAATGATATCAATTATTGAAATCTAACTTAACATCAAAGATTGATATCAATTTAAAAATTTCAAAGACAAAAGTCATTATTGATACCAATTAAGAGATTTCAAATCAAAAGAAAATTATTGATATTAATTTGAAAGTCAACTACAAGAACTCTCCCCCCTTTGAATCTAAAAATAAAATCATTTTGGAGAAAATGATACAAAAAATAAAGTCATAAAATATAATACCAATACATTTAAAGATTTCAAACTAAAAGAAAAGATTATGGAAACCAAATTGAAAATTGAATACAAATATTTCTTCCTTTTGATGATATACCAATTTTGAGTCCTAGCAGAAGCACAATCATCAAAGTAAAAAACAATTGTATTTTTCTCCCCCCCAAATCCATTAACAATATTCAATCTATGAGGAATTATTCCAATTATTAAAGTCAAAAATAATTTTGTGTACTCCCCCTAAAACAATGATCAAAATAAAAACAATGGGGAAGTTATCAAAGTTTAAATCTATAGCGGAAGCAAATTTATCAAAATTTAAAAACTTGAACAATAATCAAAATAAAATCAATGGGGAAGTTATCAAAGTTTAAATCTATAGCAGAAGCAAATTTATCAAAATTTAAAAACTTGAACAATTTTTAAAAAACAAATCAATAAACTCTATACAAATTTATCTTCTCCTCCTATATCAACTAACTAAATGTAATTCAAGGTAGAAATACATTTTCAAAAAGGCAAGACAATTTAATCCAAACAATTTTCCAAATTAGCATCCAATAATCCAATATTTGCATTAGCATATTCATTTTAAAATTACCAATTGTTGGAACCCAAACCTCAGCATAAAAAATATACCAATTCAAGAATTATGCAATTGTAAGAATTAAAAACAAAATTCCAACCTACAAGCACACTATCAATTCAATCCAGTCAATAATAAAGAATTGAGTGTTCTAAATCTATTCAATAATTTTATAACCCTAATTGGCTCTAAATGAATATAATTGACAATTTAGGCCTAAAAATAAACTTCAACAAGTATTCTCCCCCTAGTACAACTACCATATTCAATCAATAGAGGTTAGAATAATTTTACCTCACTCAATCAAAATTTTCAAAGTCAAAAACATTGAAGAGAGATTTTCATGCAACCAAAACAAAGTAAAATGTTCAACATCAAATTACATTGATAAAATTATTATATTAATATTTGAAATAGAACTTTTCTCCCCTTAAATCAATGCACAACAACAATTTCTTGTGGGATTGCCAATTTAATATTGATGCAAAAATTACATTATCAATTGAAAATAATTTATTGATATCAATTAAATAATATTAGTTTAAAAAATAGTGTTTGATACCACTTGTTGAAAAGACAATTTTCTTTCATTCTAACATTAAACAAATATGGGAGTTTTGAAAAAAAATATTTTCAAAACAGTTTAATCTTTGATCAAAGTAGTTTTGAAAGTTTGAGTTATTTCTCCCTCTATCTAAATATTCGAGTTCAATCCAATGGAAAAAAAATAACCCATCAAAATTAATTACCAACAATTCTTTAACACGCATAATTTATTATTTCAATTGTTGGATTATCAAAAGTTTGTGCTATTTGATATCAAATGTTTAAAAATCACAATTCATCAATGGATACCAATTTTTAATAACCAAAATTAAGATAGCTCACTTAATCAAAAACCAAATCCAATAGTTGGACTAAACAATTTTAAGACCAAAGATACTATTGGAGTATTCACATTTATAAAAATAACAACCGAATTTTATTCTCAAATAATAATTGTAGAAAAGAGTTCTAAAATATAAAAGATCATTTAGATTAAACTACTTGTTGAGAGGTAAACAAAAAATAAAGATTAATTCATTTTCTCCCCTAATTAAATAACCAAATTTCAAATCAATGGGAGGACTATCAAAGTCATCAAAATGAAACATGATTATCCAATAATTCAAAATTTGCAATTTAGAATTTAATTGTTGGAATAGAAACATCAAAATTCTAATGGAAGGAATAAAGTAAATTTCAACCCATATATATACAAAAGGGGTCAAAGCTAATAATGAATCCAAGACAATTATCTCTTCCTTTATTATTAAGAACAAAATCAAATCAAGGGAGTATCCTAAAATTTCAAAACATAGCAATTTAGGTCTCCCCCCTTTTTTTTACTATCCATAACAAAACCAATCCAAAGGAGAAACAATAAAAAAAAATCAACAATCCAAGCAATTCAAGACATTTCTATTCCTAGATATCAAATAAAAAAATAAACAAATTTCCAACCTATGATATCTATCAATTCATTCCAAAATAAATGTCAATAATAATGATTCCAAAAAGAATTTCAACCAATCAACATCAAAATCAAATTAACTCAATTCAATTCCACATCAATTATCAATAATCAAATTAAAATTGATATTAAATTAAAACAATGTGAAACTAGATGCATCACTAACAATTCAAACCAAGTCAAAAATAGAAAACTAAAATTGAATCAATCTATATTATAATCCATTCAATTCAATCCAAAACAATCAATTATTTTCACACCCATATTCAATCAAACAAATCACCAATTTAATTAACAAAAATAATTGTATACCTCCAACAAAGTCCATTTCATTTTTATCACATTGGAGGCAATCTTGAGACTTCTCGCCTTTTCATATTTTGGATACTCCATCATCCAAATTCTTTAAGTCCTTTGGGAAAACCTCCAACCTACAACACAATCAATTCGAATTCTTTAGTATCCAAACCATTTTGGTTCCACTAGTTAGAGGTTTGGTTCCTTTAGGAACCCACACAAGTTTAGAATTCAAATTGGATTTAAATTCAAAATTTAAAATCGGAGTATAAAAAAATTTAGAATTATCATTTGATTTACATTAGCATTCAATTTTAATGGACAACAAAAAGATTTATGTCCAACACAATTGCAAGAATTATAAGTAGATGAACTAATAAATAAGTTATTGTAATTCTTTTTCTTTGCAAAGGGTTCATAGCCAATTCCGGCTTTGTCAAATGTAACCCTTTGCTTACTTAAGAGCATATTTAAATTTTTGCTCCCATTAGTGAATTTAAGTACAATCGAATTCAAATCATCATTTTTAACTTTCAATTCACTAATTTTATTTTCATGTGATTTGATAGAAATATACAATTTATCATTCCTAATTTTCAAATCACAAATTTCATGCTCATGATATTTAATAGTAGTAATCAAATCACAATTTTTATTATTTAATGAATTAATTTCATTTTCATGTGATTTGATAGTAGAATTCAATCCATCATTCAACAATTTCAAATTACTACTATTATGCTCAAGAGATTTAAAGGAAGCATTAGAATCATCAACCATGCTCTTTAATTCAACAATTTGATCCTCAAAAGATTTATCTAAATTAGCATGCTTTTTGATCAAATTGCTATGCACCTTTTTCAATAGCTTATATTTATCTTTAAACTCATTAAAACTCTCTAGCAATTCATTAAATGTGTCATTGTCATTATTCGAATCGGAATTGCTATAATAGTTTGTTACCACAATTTCTTCCTTGGCCATAAAGCATGAGTGGCCACTTTCTCTTCTTTTTCAGAGGATGAGCTTTCTTCACTTTTAATCATTTGATTTGTGCCTACATGTGTTAACTCAAGATATTTCCATATATCGAAAGCACTAACACATTATTGAATTTTATCAAATTCACTCTACTCAAGGTACAATACAAAACATTCATTGTTTTAGCATTTAAATTCTAATTATGTTTATCTAAATCATTGAATTCACAAGATGGTCTAGAAACATTAATTCCGGTGTGAATGATTTTCCATAAAGTATAATGTAAAGGTTGTATAAAAGTTTTCATCCTACACTTCCAATATAAATAATTACTACAATCAAATATTGGAGGTGTCGATGTGCATTTTCCTTCAATAAGCATATTGCAATCCATAATCAATTATGCAATCTAGAAATTTTAATCAAAGTTATGCACAATAAATTTCAACAAGAAATTCAATCCAATTTGAGATTTCAAGCAAATTTATCAAATAATTTCTAGCTAGAAATTTATTCCAAAAAAAAATTCAATCAAATTTATTCAAATAAATTTCTACAAGAGAATTTACAATATGCACAAAATCGCACAAAAATTTAAATACCCCTCTGATACTAATTGTAGGATCGATATACGCCTATAAAGGGAAGGGGGTGAATATAGCGTTCTAATTATTTTCATGAGATATTTGTTTTATTGTCCTTAAGTGATTTATTACAAATAAATCATACAATTAAAAACAATAATGTAAAGAGTAAGGGATAGATAATTGCACACAAGATTGTTTACATGGTTCGGCAAACCCACTTACGTCCATGCTTCACGTTTCACTTGAAGATCCACTAAATAATTGGCTTACGGGTGCCAATAAAACCATTTACCAATTGACTATTAACGAGGCCTCACCCTTGACTAATTCTAAGATCGTCAACCTTTGATTGTTATGGGGCGTCACCCTTAATTTGACTATTGCGGGGAGTCACCCAATATTTGACTATTGCGAGGAGTCACCTGTTGATTGAACTTACGGGCGTTCAATCGAGCCGTTGACTATTTTGGGGCGTCACCCTAAATTGACGAATTCGTAGAAAGTCATCCTTTACAATTTAGCACAAGTGAGAATTGAAAGATAAAAAATCAAATCTAACCAATCTGAATTTTCCTAACATTAACTCGCAAGTTTATGGGTGGGGAGAATTGGATTTATAATGAGCTCACATGATTAGAATCGCGTAGAAAATTCGTCTGGGCTTCGGCATGATTCTCTGTTCGTTATTTTGAGCTTGGAGTGTTTCTTAATTTATAGACTGCGGACCTTTTGGTTCGTCCTCAATGTTTTCGGTCGACCACATATAGTCGTTGCATATTTAGCAGTTAAAAATTCGATCGTTGGAAATCTTTGCCGTTGGCAAAATCTAGACTTTTTGGATGCATATCCAAGACCATGCCTCAACCGCTAGTAGACCAAAAACTCTTGGTCCTGTACTGTTCAACTTTTTTGGACGCAGATCAAGATGCACCTCAACCACTAGTAGACCGAAAACTCTTGGACCTGCCCTATTTAGCTTTTTTGGACATATATCCAAGACCGTGCCTCAACTGCTAGTAGACCAAAAAGCCCCAAAAAACTTACAGATTCAAACTTTGCTCGACCGAGCTCGACCGCGACTAGATCGAAACATCAAAAAAGGCCCAAAAATATTACAGATTCAAATCTTTGTCACCCGAGCTCGTTCGCCATGGACTGCTACTCGATCGAAAGAACAAAAGCCAGTTTTGGTTGAGTCTTCACGTCCGCACTCCGTCCAAGCTTCACTCCAATTTAAACCCTGAACTATATTAAGTCCCAAAATGATATGCTACACTACATATACTCATATAAACATGTTAGCACATTAATAATACCCATTTTGAGGGTATTTCCAATAGACATAGATATAAATATTATTACAAAAACATCAAGAATAATATCCGAATAATGTAAAATATAACTTATTGAATTTATTAAATTAGACAACATTTTAGTCATCATCAAAATAAAACTTAGCCTAACAAAAAGGCTAACAACAATTTCTTTGTTCCATTTATGAGATTCACGTCTCAGACATCATAAATTTTTCTCAAACTTAACGGCCCAAGTAAAGCCAAATAGGCGATAAATATTGCATCTCTATGTTCTTCAATTTTTTCTTGAAGGTAAGAAATTATTAGATCATTAAGGAAAAAAAAGGGTGAAATTTAGTGTATTAACATTCAAAGAAAACCGAACACTCTCTAGATTCTACAAATTTCTTCAACGAATTGAAATTTATGAAGCCGAAATCATTATAGCTATAATGATTCTCATATGACAATAGGTAAGAGAAAATGTAGATACCTACTAAAAACTTGTTAACAGAGCTTGATTTCTTGCATGACCGTGATTGAGAGAAACCAAAAGAAGAGGGAGCATTCCGTAATGGAACAAAAGTGTTCCACGGAGGAATTAATGCCTTTCGCAGAGGAACGAACCCGTTTCGCAAAGGAACGAACGCGTTCTGTGGTGGAACAAAATCTGTGAATGTAATTTTGATGGGTTTAGGGGCTAGAAATCTAATGGGTGTTGATGATTTACATCAAATTTAGTCTGGTCTGATGTAATTTATGCAAACGAAACTGTTGCCTTCTAGATCGATCCAATAGAGTGGGTGAAAATTTTAGATGGCTACCAAACTTGGTGATAAATTAATGTATAGACTTGGGTGATTTCTGTGGCCATTGTAAATTTCTTCATAACGAAGTTCATTCTGCTTTGCTTTGGAATAAAATTAAAATTTTTAACGAAAACGTAACATCGATGTTTGCGTCGTCCATTTTTCATAGTTCAATATTTAAGTTGTTAGCAAAAAATGTTCAGTGATTGACTTGTCATTGATCACAAAGTACAGTGTTTGCTTTGTTAATTTCCCAAAAAAATTTTATTAATTAAAAAGGTAAATTACAGATTATCTCTTAGACATAGTGATGAAGAGCAAGTAATTTCTTAAACTTTTGTTATAGGTAAATAATTCTCTAAACTTAGAGGGGTTATTCATGTAATACCTACTCTATAAAAAAAATTTATAACGGAAGAATTTCCTCCCCCGATTGGTGTAAGCATTTCGAATCGGGAAAGGAAATTTTTCTTCTTTCCTTCCCCTTCGCTCCTTCAATTTAATAGAGGGCATTCTCCTTTTGTTCCACACTGTCACTCTCTATCTCTCACTGTCTCCCAGCCTCTCTTTGCACTCTCTCTCATCAAAATCACATAGGACTTTAAGAGACGACTTCCACCTCTGTGACAGAGACATCGACCGAGGTAAGTCAATTATCCTCGTCTTCTATAATTTTTGATTTCATACAAGAATGTTAGATTTTTATACAAACCTTCTTCTCGGTGATTGAAGGGAAATCATCCAACTATGAATGACGTCAATCGGAGGTTGCAGAAGTTGATATTCAACGGAAAAGGTAGTCTAGAAACTTGATTTTTGTTTCTATTTTAACATTCGATTGGATTTTTGGAATTTTGGATTGTAACATCCCAGGAAATAAGAAATATTTTAAGAAAAATAAGTGAGATTTTTATAATAGTTAATTTGAAGAAAATTGTAATATTAAAGGAAAATTATTATTTGACACGGTTTTGAGAAGAAGGAAAAATGGTCGTGGGATTAACGTCGCTAAAGGATGGAGGCAGAGTGCGGATATCTGAAATGAACAGTGTGTGAAAGTGTGAGTGTCTGCAATGAATAGTAAAAATGCTGAATTGAAGGAAGTAAGTAAAGTAAACGATGTCATTTAATTAAGTATCCTTAGAAGATAACATATCCGTGGAAGGAAAAACTGATAGGATGAATGGCGTAGATCGATTAGATAAAAGAGCGGATGAAAGAGGAGTCGTTGGATCGGGAAGGAAGATGCTCCATGGAAAGATGCTTGCAGGAGAGAAACATGTCATGTGGATAAGAGATGGACTATCAGATCAAGTTATAAGATTAAATAAGGACTATTAGATTAGAAGGAAGATGCTTCTGCACAAAAAAGATTCCTTGTGTGAGGAAGTGGCCATGTTTGAGGACAAACGTCATCGTTTTGTGATATATAACAGGTTCGCGGTTGTAAACATTGCTACAACAGCGTTTTATTAAGTGGAAACATCGTCATTTGGTTAGTAAGGTGTCAGCGATAGGAAGTAAATGACATCATTTTGGACAAGTGACGAGCATTGAACAGTAGACTAATGAGAGTGTTGGCATCCGCGAAAGGAAATGCGTCCACGATGAACAATACAAAAGTAAGTATGGGTAACATGGCGTTAAATGACTAGTTATTAGTGTGAATATTCGTTGGATTGATGCTCTTGCGGGAGCGAATACATCTGCAAGAGAATGCTTAGGCGTCTGCAGATGATTAAAAATCGGCAGTAAAGGTTTATTAGGAATCTGCCTTCACAATTAATTGGGGATTAAGACCAATTATAGAAAATGATGATTATGAGTAGGATTTAGCTAACGTAGGTGATTATGGCAGATGGTAATTGGTTGTACATGATAGTTCTCAAGTATAGGGTATGGTGGCTGGTTATGATTGAATAAGGGGATGATTCATTGTATTTCTCCACCCCATAGAAACCTCTATAAATGTAGGGGATCGGCACTTCAACAGAGGAGCAAGTGGGCCGCAAGTTTAAAGGTGTCTGATTGATGATTGTGAGGAGTATTCCTTGAGGGTCTTTGGATTGGTGCTCCTTGAAGGTCTTCGATTGGTGACATTGGGGAGTGCTCTTCAAAGGGTTCAACTCAGGGGAACCAATTCTTAGCAATTGTGAGTTCAAGGAAGTCAGTCATAGTCGATGTGGTCCCGAGGTAAACAATGGTTGTGTGTGTATTAGGAGAATAAGTAGAACTATGAATTAATTTTAGTTTATTGTTAAGTATGGTATTTATGAATGTAAAATTATGTTAGATATTTCATGACTCTGGAGCAATTGATGGATTATCTATGATATAAGGTTCAAGTATTGGATGATTTACTGGACTATTGGGTTAAATTAATGACGTATATGATAAGATGCAGAACTGTTGAATTAACTTGATGATAGATGGATTATTGAGGATATAATTATGGATGGTATGCTCTATTTTTTTTATCTGCTGCTACGTTAAATTTATGGGATTGTTAAGGATACGGATTAAATATTGATAATTGTGGTGTGATATTGGATTATTGGGAATAATTGGATATGGATGACTATGGCACTGAACTATTATGGATATAGTTATGGATGAGCTAATTGTTGAGATATATTGATCTATTTAATATTGTTAGATATTTTGTCATTGAGTTAGATTAATGTGATTGTTGAGCTTATATTCAATAATATGTTTTTATGCATCATGTTTGTAAAAAAAGAAATGGAAATGTTTTACATGTTTTTATGTAAGAAAGAATGAAATTAAAGTGAAGAAAATAAGAAGGGTTGAGTTGGCTGAAGTTCACCACTCCTCTCTAATTAATAAATGGGAGTGTAATGGCCGAAGTTCATCATTATGGCCAAAGTTCACATCTCTTCCTAAAGTATGAAACGGTTTGAGTCAGCCCAAGTTCACCAATCATTCTAAAATGATAAGAAGGATTTGAGTAGACAGAAGTTCACCACCCATTCTAAAATGGTAAGAAGGATTTGAGTCGGTCGAAGTTCACCACTCTTCCTTAAATGATAAAATAAAATAAAAAACTTAAACTAACAAAGATAGAAAGAGTGGGATCATTTGTGGGTTGGGATTGACTGATAAAAGAAAAATGGAAAAGTTTACGAAATGAAGGTTTGGCGAATCTGGTATCATTGAAGTTTTGGGTGAGCCATGATATGTCCCCAATGAGATTTTAACTTTGGTATTGTGTCCCAATGTCAAAATAAAGAACAAGAACGAAAAGAAAGAAAAGAATGCTGATTGAAAAGAACAGAAAAGAAAAGAACCAAAATGGCATGTTTTGAACTGCATATTGCACGATTGCATGAATTTTATGTTAATATTCAGTTATACATTGTTTACTAAGCATTACACTCATAGATGAATCTTGTGATGTAGGTAATGAAAAATCAGATGACAAGATGGATAATGGAGAACCTTGCAGTTCATGGCGCATGGCTTGTAGGGAGCGCTTGGAGTTATTACAATGGCTTAATTTATAAGAGGGCTCACGATATGTAAAGAAAGAAATGGAAAGAAATGTTGTAATAAATTATGGACATTTTTGTAAAATAGTTTATGGACTTTATGATAATTGATTAAATTGTTGTTGTACACCCTTTTAATATGGTATTTAAAAGAGAAAAGTGTTCCTCAATGCAAAGTTGTTTCAAAAAGTTCAAAAAGTTGTATTAATGTAATACCCCGATAATATTGCTTCGTTACATAATATCATGAATTTTGGAATAATTAATGTGTTAGGGGGCGATATGTTGTTAATTAATGCCATGTAAATCTGGGGAAAAATATTATGAAGTGATTAAAGTCTAAGGTTTTGAAGAAAAAGAGTACATATGAGTTTTCGGTCGCACCGCGGTCGACGCGCAATTGGGGTGTGCATTCGAAATGTGTTACAGATCATCTCTTGCATTTTGGGTCAATGTGGGGTCGGCTGTTCGCGTCCAAAAAAAGCTCCTTTGTCTGCAATACGAGTTTTCGGTCGACATGCGGACGGGTGCGGTTGAGTGTGGACGGAAAGCGTTTGAATCTATCAAAATTATTGGACATTTTGGTCGACATGCGGTCAAGACTTCAGACATCTTCCTCGACTGAAAATGCAATTCTGAAGGAAATTTAGGAATTCGGTCGATACGCAGTCAAGGCTCGGACGCTTTCCCTCGACTGAAAATCAATTTAAAGCAAAAAAAACCCATTTTCTATCAGACACTCTCTCTCCCTCTTCCCATTTTCTCCTTCGATTTTTCTCTCCCTTGCGACATTTTCCCCTGCGAAATGTTTATTCTTTCTCCTCGAGGAGATTGCCTCGCCTATCCCTATACAATCAAATCGTCCACATGGGAGTTGTCCATTGGACCACCCTTCTTTATTTCAGGTGATCGTCACTTCAAGCTCTAGCTTTTGCGTAGTTGGCTCCCTTCTCTCTCCCTCTCCATCTATAAGTTGTTGGGTGGGGTGGGGATGGAATTCACACTCTACACTTTCTACTCTATGTGCTGCGTCTGAGTGAAGTGAAGGTGAGGTTACTATGTTTTGTTTGTGAGTGTGGTGAGTTTCTGTTTGGAAATCTCCTGGGTGTTGCTATCTTGTATATTACTGCAACTGTGAAGGAAGTTTTTGAGGTGTGACATTCTACTTAAGGTAAGAAATTGAGTAAGTCTTGGCCAATTGGAGGCTCTACACCACAAGTAGTGTCGTGTTTGTTTCCTTGTTTGAATTCTATGATTTTGAATGGGTTCATATTGTGCATGGAATTGTCTACGAGTGTTGATCATGTCTCTATTACCTTGGAAGAATTCTTGATAATGTTTGGTCTGGACAATCTTCTGCTTAACCAATGCACAAACATGTGAACAAATTTGTATTAGTCCCTGTCTAGAAAAGATGATAATCGATTAGCTTTTGATCATTGTGATTGAATATTGGGCACTTGTAACTTTTAGAATGTTATTCCAGTATGGTTCTGTTGTTAGCTTAGGAAGCGCTTAGTTGTTTAATCTCTATTGTTGTTGTGATTTTATTCCCCTTATTCTCCTTCCTGTATGCAGCAAACCCTTGAGTAAGTATTGGTTAAAAGTATAGTATGAAAACTGCTAGTTTATATTCAATTTTAAGTATCACTACATGTCCTATTCACGATGAATATCTAGCATGGTTCACCGTTATTTCTATCAATTCTGAAGCATATTAGCATGTTTTATTCGCTGTTAAATCCACTGTTATTTCGCTACTATTTCCTGTCATTAATCAAGCATAATAGAATGTTTTATTCTCCATTACTTGGCCATTTTTCATGTTAATTCTTAAGCATATTACCACGTTTTATTCATTGTTAAACTCGCTATTACTTGGCCATTATTTCTGTTAATTCTTAAGCATATTAGCACATTTTATTCGCTGTTAAACTCGTTGTTACTTTGCCGTTATTTCTATTAATTTCGAAGCATATTAGCACGTTGTATTCGCTGATAAATTCACTGTTACTTGGTTATTATTTTTGTCAAATCTGAAGCACGTTATTTCACTATTTTATTCGTTGTCACTTTCTGCTAGAATTTTAAGAGTATTAATATTTGAATATTTCCATCGTTTTCCTACAATTTGGAAATCCCTGGGTAGTATAGGGTTGTGAATTCTGATGAATGAATTGAATTGTTTATTGTTGTGTAACTCTAGGATTTTATTGACATGCATCATGCTTATAGAAACAATTAGGGATGCCACGTTTGGGTTGGTATTCGTATGCATACGTGAAGAAAAAGGATAAAGAAAATGAATGTAAGGGAATTGGAGGATGAAGAGATAGTTCGGGTCTACCCTAGGTGGTTAGAAGCTGACAAGAGACTATACTCTCTGCCATGGATTCCCCCAATGTCCCAGCTCGATGTACGAGTAATGTATGTAAAGAAGAGAACGGTTTGGGTGGATTCCATTCTGACAAAATGAATTAGACGCATACATCATATTGCATACCTCATTTCTTGTTGGGCCTTAGGCTCACAGTTTGTTTATGGTGTAGTTAATTGTCAAGATGTAATGATTCCAGAAGCAGAGGAGAAGGCATTTCCTGTTGAGCCTACTGGTTACCTAGTTGAATCGACCTGACGGGGTTATGGCTCGCATGAAGTAAATGCTAATTTGAAATGGTTTGAAAATGGATAATATTTTGTAAAACTATTAACTCACGTTTAACTTTCAAGCCGTATTATGAATTTAATTATATTTTCCCTTTTAACTCTGATTTAATTATGCCTTTCATATTTTCCCGCCTGCCTTAAGTATTCACTCTTGCATGTTTTAAATAAATAAAAAGAAAAATTTTACACATTAATTAAAAAGGAAAAGGTTAAAGAATTTGACGCGGGCGTCATAATTAAAATGCTTGTGTATTTGACAAAAATGAACATGGATTTCGGGATGTTACATGGATGGCCTGAAATGGAGAAAAAATTGGCGATTATATCACACAGTTTTGTCAACACTAGAATGTTGAAGCCACTGAGTTAAACGTTCTCCATTTTTGACCAATCAGACAACTAGCCGAGACAGAGTCTTGGCTAGTCTGTCTCGGCTAGAGACAACGTCGCTGCATTAAGGATGGAGATGTAGTTGCGTTGGAGTTGGAGACATAGTTGCATTTAAGTTGGAGATGTCCCTTGTTCCGCAATTTAGTCGAAAACGCAGGCCATGGTCCCTGCCCTACGTGGCCTACAAACCAAATAGTGATGGGAGACAGTTTTGGGCCTACCCAATTTTGGGTTGCGGTCCAGCCCTGGTGGGTCCCGGTCCAAGGCCAATTTGGGCTAGATTTTTGGTATTTTCTACCCAATTGATTTTGAATTATTTTTTACTGAAAATTGAGGATTTTAATGTATAAAAATTTAGACCACAATTTTGACGACTCTATTTTTGGATAAGTACTCAAAAATTAATTTTAAAATCCGTTGACCCTTGGATTTGGACTTTTTGGATCATTGGGTTTGGCCTGGTGATAAGCCCACTTCGAGGTAGAGATTTAATTTTATGCACAACATTGCATAAATCTTTTCAAAAAATAATATATTGAGACGTGTCACACATAAAACGACATGTCCATTTTATGGCTCATCAAATTTTTATATTATATGTAGTTTTTCACTGTACACGTTTTATTAAAGCATGCATATAAAAATTATTGGATCAACTCAGTAGTGTGAACCAAGTTCAATCGACCAGATTTGGGTTCTATTTTATTTTACGCACATTCAACTATGGGAGGATGTATTTGTTTGTTGTTAACTAGAGTAATGAGACAGTTGTATGTGTCGTGTCCGAACTCCGTGAGCGACTCCATTTTCACTGAGATTTTATTTTGGTATTACAAGAGTCTATTATAATTACGTACCACATTATAGTGGGTTGTTTTAAATGAGTGTCCTTCTATGCAATTTTCAAAAAAATTAATTTTTGAAACATAAATTTTAAGATCATGCATGCTTAATCATTATTATAAATTAATTGTTGAAAGTGAAATTTGATCTATATTGAGTTTAGTCAACTCACCTCAATAACACCCTTTCAAGACTTTATTAGCAATACTTCTAGTTGTCGAATCAGGACTAAATTTGGCAGGATTTATTTATTCCAGCATTTCTTTAAAACTTTTGCTTGATAATTATTCTGTGAGGTATATTTTGTTATGGATGATTGTAAATCCTAATTTTTAAATTCTAATTTTGCATAGTTATTTTATGTTTATATTGTTATACTACATAGATATCATTTGTTGGACTTGTTTAGCCCATGTTTCATTGGGCCCTGACTTGTAAATAAATGTGTTAAGACTTCCGCTACTAATTATTAAAAATTAAAGTAAAAAGGGTCAAACGATTCGGTTCTTTCGGGTCGGTCATTCCCCATTCGTTCTTGGGTCCCTTGCTAGTCATTATTGAATTTTTGGTATCAATGTCAGGTTACCATCTTGAAAAGTGATATTAATAAGACAGATAGTGTAGTAATATATAAGAATTTACAAATACTATGTCTAAAGACGTATTCTAATGTACCTTGTAAATTTTTCAAATTTTCAAAAATGCCTCTAAGAGGAGCTCCTAGAAACCTACTCCTACTGCACCTATTGTGCAAATGGTTGAATCGCAACATACTGATCCTCTTGTAGCCCTAAGGGATGTACAACAAAATTTGCCCGCGAAAATGGAAACCAAGACCCCGAGACACTTCGTATGAACTTCTTTATGCAGTTGGGATGTATGAACCCACCGGTGTTTGTGGGATGAGCTGGCCCTCAAAATGCTGAGAATTGGTTGAGGGTGATGCAGAAGAATCTGACCGTTATTGGAGTCCTGACAGAATATTGGGTTGGGTTTGTGACATTCTATTTGGAAAAGATAATCGACGTCTAGTGGAAGCCTCTGTAATTGTATTACCCATTAGATATGATGACATGGACTTGATTTGAAGTAGTCTTTAGAGACAACTATTGCAAGACTGGTCACTGTCAAAATATTATCAGTGTTTATCATGACTTGGAGCAGGAGAGTCTTATTGTGCTGGAATATTATGCCGAGTTTATGGAGCTGTAACAGTATATTAGAGAGATGGATCCAATTGACAAGATAGTAAAGTTCATGAAATATCTGAGGCCTAAGATCCAACATCAGTTATCACTTATGGAGTTTAGTTCTATTTCAGATGCGGTTATTGCTACTCAGCGAGTTGAAGCTACTTTGGTTGAAACGTTTGGTGAGTGCAAAGGAAAGTCAAACAAGGAACAACAAGTAGGTGGCAAGATGACCAAGAAGGATCATAAAAATAGTCAGAACAAGGGTGAACACACTCAAAGTGGAGCTAGTAGAAAGTCTAGTCATACTCCTTATGTTGTGGGGTGTTCAGGCCCTTATATTGGTCATACTTGTGGACAGCCTGGACATTTAAGGAGAAATTGCCTAGTGAATCCTAAACCTTTACAAACTAATTCAGTGATTGATCAGTCAGCTTCTATTAGGCCTGGTTTTGGAGCTAGCAGAGGATTTTTCAAACAGAATCAATATAGTTATTTTGGACTGCAAAGCTTTACTTCACCACAGCCGGTTGGGTATAGACTGCCATTTCAGTAGCAGTATCAGCCTACTGGTACCAACTTTTAGAGGTATACTGGGTATCTACAGAGTTATGCATCTAGTGCCACTCCTATAGGATCTACTAGTATGATGGCTGGAACTGCTCTCAGTTCATCGAGAGGTGGATTTGGTGGTAGCAAGAAGGCCAAAGAAAAGATGATTGGCCAAGCTTATGTAGTTTCAGGATCGCCTATTGATCAATTTGGCTGGGGCGTCATTGATGGTACGCTCCCTTTATTTAATACTATGGTGCATATATTGTTTGATATTGGTGCTACACATTCACTTGTTTCTGCATCCCTTATTTGTGTTATGGGTGTGACTGTAGAGAAGCTAGAAAATTCATTGATTTTGAGTACTCCCATGAATAAGAGATATGAATTGTATCTCGTTGTCTAATCTGCTGCCCTTATTGTTAGCGAGCATGAGCTATCAGTTGATCTGATAGTTATGCTTATGGATCAACTTGATGTAATCCTAGGTATGGAATGGTTGAGCTTATATAAAGCTAAGATCGACTATGATCGGAGAAATATCATCCTTATGTTGGAAGATGGAAAAATTCTAGTGCATCCATGTAATACCTACATTACCTGAACCTGATTGGGTGGTTGGAGGAGATTGAAGCTTTACGGGAGTATTTTTGTTGTTAGCGGTGACCTTGTTACGGTCAGGCAGGATTCTGATTTATCAGTGGTTTATGATTACTTGAAGTTTTGCCTGAGAATCTGCCTGAGTTGCCACATGATTGCGAGATTGTGTTTTGCATTGATTTGATGCCCGACAATACTCCAAGTTCAATTGATCCATACCGCATGGCTCCTGCTGAATTGAATGGCATTTCTGTTAATCCAGCTAAGATTGAAGCCGTGTTAGAATGGAAGCCACCAAAAAATGTTACTGGGGTCCGTAGCTTCTTGGGTCTGGCTAGTTATTATTGTCGATTTGTGCAAAATTTTTCTTCTATTGCTATGCCGCTAATGGAATTAACTAGAGATTGACTACTAATCCAGTTTTGGTAGTACCTAATGAGAGTTTGCCATATGTAGTGTATACGGATACATTAGGAGTTCGTTTGGGTTGCGTTCTTGTCGTGGAATGGAATGCAAGTGTGATAGTTGGCTTGGGAAAAGGTTGTCAAAGCTACAACCTTTTTGTTCCACCAAAGAATCCCCTCTTGTTTAACAAAAAAGGAACTCACTCCAACAAGTAATGAGAGTTTAAGTACAATCTTTCTGAAGCAATGCACCAATATAAATTTGGTGAGAAGATTGTACGAATAGACAGAGATCAAGTAATACTCACAACACTCAAACTTTCGGGTTTCACAAACAAAAGGATGAAGAATAGTCTAAGAGACAGCAATGCTAGCCACGGCTAAAAAAGAGGTTTTAATTCATCAAAAACCAAACTTCCATCAAGTCTTCATGGGGTATAAATAGCCCAAAATAAAAGAAAAACAAATAAACTAAGATAGGGTTTGGTTTATGTAAGTCTCTAACCGAATCCTATAATCTATCTATTTAGAAATTTAAAATTACTTAAATTTAAAAAATCTACAAAAACTTAAAATTTATTTAAAACCTGAGTAACTAAAGATTTAATTAAATTTGAATTTCACTCAAATCTTTGAATGAATTCAAATCTGTGACATTATGGTTCAAATTTACGTCATTCCTCCTCCTTGGTGGATTCCTCTTCAATTTGCCAAGTAAGCACATGTTTTGGCCTCTCTTGATCCACTTATTAGGTGTGCTCTCTAACTCATTTTGTATCTTTGAATTTGAAAAATAACAAGCCAAATAATAATTTGAAAGTTTCTTTGATTGAAAACTTGTAAGAACTCCTTGTGGCACATCATCCCCTCTGGGTGGGAAAAGATTTGTCTTCAAATCTTGTAGTTTAACCTCGCATTTGGCTTCTTGATTCCCAAAATAAGGAAATAGATCTTGGACATTGAATAAATTGGAGATCTCATATTCTTCTGGTAAATCAAGTTTATATGCGTTGTCATTGATCTTTGCTAAAGTTTGAATGGTCCCTCGACTCTAGCACTAATTTTTGACTTCCTTTGCTCATGAATCTATCCTTCCTCAAATGTAACCAAACTAAATCTCCTTCTTTAAAAACCATCAGTTTCCTTCCTTTGTTGGCTTGCTTGGCATAAATTTCATTCTTTTTGTCAATAATCTTTTTCACCTTCATATGCATTGTTTTAACTTGTTCGACTTTGTTTTGTCCCTCCTTATTGTTTAACGCATCAATTGGTAAGGCAATGAGATCTATTGGAGTAAGAGGATTAAAACCATAAACAACCTCAAAAGGAGTTTGTTGAGTAGTACTATGAACACTTCGGTTATAAGCAAATTCAACATAAGGGAATTGTAAGTCTCAATTGGTTAATCGCTTACTAACAACAGTTCTTAATAAAGCTCCCATAGTTCTGTTCACAAAGTCGGTTTGACCGTCCGTTTGAGGATGAAAAGAAGTGCTAAACATAAGTTTAGTTCCCAATTTTCTCCATAAAGTATTCCAAAGAGTGCTTACAAATTTTGTATCTTTATTTGACATAATCGATCAAGGAATTCCATGCATTCTCACTATTTCTTTGAAAGATAATTCGTCAATTTGGTATGAATCATCCACTTTAGTGCATGGAATAAATTGTGTCATCTTTGAAAATCTATCCACAAAAACCAAGATGGAATACTTTTTTTTTGCTATACGTGGTAATCCCAAACAAAATCCATACTTAATTCAAGACAAAGAAGCAGCAAAGTCATGTATAATCCATGTGGTTGTAAGCGGCTCTTAGCTTTTTTGCACAATGCACCTTTCTAGCACTTTTATGCACATTGTTTATCATGTGAGGCCAAAAAATAACTCCTTTAAAGCTTCATATGTCTTTTTTCTCCATAGTGACAAATGAGACCACCTCTATGAGCTTCCCTTACATGAGACTCTCTAAGACTATAATTTGGAATGCATAATTTCCTTCCTTGAAAAGATATCCATCGATTTTATGATATCCACCCTCATACTTAATACCACAATTTGGATACCAATAGCTGAATTATTTATCTTCCTCATAAATTTACTTTATCCAATCGAATCCAGCTTTTAGTTTGGATAGAAGAGCATACCTTCAGGATAATACATCGGCTACAATATTTGAATTTTCTTTCTTGCATTTGATCACATAAGGGTATCGTTCAAGAAACTCTACCCACTTGGGCATGTCTTTTATTAAGTTTGCTTTGACCTTTGAAATGCTTGAGAGATTAATGATCGGTATGAATAACGAATTCTAAAGGAAGTAAATAATGTTGCTAAACCTCCAATACTCTTATAAAGGCAAGAAACTCATTATCATATATTGAATAATTCAAAGTGACCACTTTGATTTTTTCACTAAAATAAGTGATTGGTCTTCCCTCTTGCATGAGAATAGACCTAATTCCCAATCTCAAAGTATCACAATCAATTTTGAAAGTCTTATTGAAATCTGGTAGAGCTAGAATCGGTTCGTTGCATAATTTCTCTTTAATAATGTCGAAACTTAATTGACATGCATTGGGCCATTCAAAGTTTTGACCTTTCTTAGTGCAATCGGTGATAGGAGTCATAATAGTATTGAATTTGTTTATAAATCTTTCGTAGAATGATGCTAATCCATGAAAGCTTCTTAGTTTGGAAATACTTCTTGGAATCGGACACTAAATGACTTGAACTATAGTCTCATCCACTTCGATGCGTTGCCTTGTCTTGTTAATAAAAAACCAAGAAAATATACTTTTCTTTGCACAAAAGAAGACTTTTTTTAGATTGCCATAAAGTTTTGTTTATCGTAACCTCTCAAATAAACATTGAAGATTACTCAAATGTGATTGCAAGTCGGCACTATATACTAATATATCATCGAAATAGACCACGGTAAACTTTCACAATAAATCCTAGACATGGTGCATGAGTCTCATAAAAGTACTTGGGGGGGCATTAGATAATCGAAATGGCATCACCATTCACTCATAAAGCCCATATTTGGTCTTGAAAGCTGTCTTCCACTAATCTCCTTCTTTCATGTGAGTTTGATGGTAGCCATTCTTGAGATCTATCTTAGAAAAAATAGTAGATCCACTTAGTTCATCAAGCATATTTTCAAGTTGTGGATTAGGAAATTGATATTTGATAGTAATTTGATTGATGGCTCAGCTATCCACACACATCCTCATCGTTCCATTTTTCTTGGGAACTAATAATGTAGGGACCACACAAGGACTAAGAGATTCTCAAATATAACCCTTGTCAAGAAGATCCATGACTTGCTTGTGTAATTCCTTAGTTTTCTCAGGACTCATTCAATAGGCCGAACGGTTTGATAATACAACTCCCAGAATAAGATCAATTTGGTGTTCGATGCCTCTAATATGCGGTAAGCCATGTGGAAGATCTTCCAAAAATATGTCTTCAAATTTTGTAGTAAGTGTTTTAACTTTCTCGGGTATATCCCCTATTTCTTCAAGTTGATCTCAGAACATCATTAAAATAAGAGAACCACAACAAAGTAATGCCTTTTTTAATTCTCCACGTGATAATTCGAGATCTTTAACAATCTGATCTGGAAAGTGAGGAGCCAATTTAATCAATTTTTTGTTATGCTAGAATGAGTAGAAGTTAGAGAACCCATCATGCATAGCCCTTTTGTCGAATTGCCAAAGGCGCCCAAGTAATATATGACTTGCATTCATTGGTACTATATTACAAAGCACTTCATCTAAATAATCACCCATTGAGAATGGAATCTTAGATTACTTTATTACCTTGATATCTTCGCGGTCATTTAGCCACTTTAAACGATATGGTGTGTGATGTTCGGTAGTCTCTAACTTCAATTTTTCCACAAGATCCATGGAAGCTACATTGGTGCAACTTCCACCATCAATGATTAAAGAACATACATTTTTTCTTGATTAGACATCAGCTATGAAAAATATTCTCTCTTTGGTAAGCATCTTCATTATTATCAAGTGTGGTGAGGGTTTTACGGATCACCAATAATAAGGCCCTTCTTGCGCATA
The DNA here is from genome assembly GCA_022433065.1 of Begonia loranthoides. Classification (NCBI taxonomy): domain Eukaryota; kingdom Viridiplantae; phylum Streptophyta; class Magnoliopsida; order Cucurbitales; family Begoniaceae; genus Begonia; species Begonia loranthoides. Next base: position 3,950,663 of record CM039473.1, on the reverse strand, counting down.
GATTACAGCATCTTCCTTCATGTTTGGTGTAATTAATACTTCTTCTTTGCTCTCAACCTTATTGTCTTCCTCCCGGATGGCCATAACTCATTGATTTGGACATTAAAAGCAACATGCCCCATATTGAGGCATTTGAAACAATTGATATCTCTGGATGTAGTTTGAGACACATTCTCCTTTGATGCCTTTTCTTCTATATTCTTGTTGGCCAAAATTCTTGGAGGAGCATTCTTGACGTCGGCTTTGGATTGTGAATTCGATGGTTGAATTGATTTAGCAAAGGATCTAGAAGGTGTGAACTTTAATCGTTTGCATTGTCTTTCAACCTTAATCGCTAATTGTATGACCTCCTCCAAGTTGCGAAGTATTTGTAGCTCCACAACATTACCGATCTCAATATTCAATCCTCTAATGAAACAAGCGATTGTTTGTTATTCTTGTTCCTTAAGGCTACTCCTTATTTTTAAGGTCTCAAACTCGATGATGGCTCCTTAAGGCTACTGCTTATTTTTAAGGTCTCAAACTCGGTGACGTGTTCCTCAACTGATAAAGCCCCTTGCTTGAGGCTTTGGATTTGTAAAAATAATTTTTACCTATAGTGGTTAGGTACAAACCGATTTCTCATAAAATTTCTCATGACTCTCCATGTTTGAATATCATCTTCTCCATCACTGCGTCTTCTAGCTTTAAGATTTTCCAACCATAAATTAGCATACCCCGTAAGCTCTAAAGTAGCTAATTGGACCTTAGTTCATTACAAGTAACTATGACAAACAAACACTTTTTCCACCTTTTCTTCCTAGTCTAAGAAGTCATCACCATTGCATGTGCCTTTGAAGGATGGAATGGAAAGTTTCACATGCTTTAGTTCTTCTAGATTGTCATATTGATATTGTGGACTTAGTAGATCCTCAAAAACTTATGCATTATCATGATCTTCTTCAAAGTTTTTGTCTCTTGTCTTCCTCCTCTTACACCTCCATGCCCCCTTGGTCTAGGGTTTTGTGGGCTCAGACCTTCTGATTCATCATAATTAGCATTTGTTGAGTCAATTTTTTGCATATCGCCTCATAGTTCATCAAGTCATTTTTGAATGGAAGGGTAGATCTCCCTTATTAGTGGTTGAATGGGTTGTGTTGATTGAGGGTTGTTACCCTCATGGTGTTGCGATGAATTTGCAACACTCCTGGTAATCATAATTGAAGGAGTCAAAATCTAGTCTTTGATACCAATTGACATGGAACCGAATGCAAGTGCCATAGTTGGCTTGGGAAAAGGTTGTCAAAGTTACAACTTTTTTGTTCCTCCAAAGAATTATCTCTTGTTTAACAAAAAAGGGACTCACTCCGACAAGTAATGAGAGTTGAAGTACAATCTTACTGAAGCAATTCACCAATAGAAATTTGGTGAGAAGATTGCACGAATAGATAAAGCTTGAGTAATACTCACAACACTCAAACTTTCGGGTTTCACAATCAAAAGGACTAAGAATAATCCAATGGAAAGAAATGCTAGCCACGGCTAAAAAAGAGATTTTAATTCATCAAAAACTAAACTTCTATTGAGTCTTCATGGATGTCACAACCCAAAGGCGGGCCCAACAAAACCGTCTAGTTCAGCAACCTGATTCTCAGAAAGAACCCGGTTACCCAGCCCAAGGCGTAAAAGATACGGAAGACTTAAAGTGTAATATCCCAGATCTTCATAATATTAAGCATACGACTTAAGTAATAATTCTAGGGATATTGGAAGTTGCAATGGACGATTAAGGTGTTGGTCAAGAGAAACGTATTTGGATAAAGTGAATATTGATACCCCGAATTGTACCTATATTAAGCTTTGGAGGATGATTAAGGATTAATTTGAATTGACTTGGATAATTTAAGTACTGGTCAACGGAAACGTATTTGGAAAATAGTGAATTACAATACCCAAGTTGTTGAGAATATTAGGGTTGTTAATATTCAAGGATATATTAGGTTTAGTAAAGAATAAAGTGAAGGAGGAAATGTGGATTATATACCTTTAAGTATAGGAGAATAAATTTAAGGATAGTTGGATGATTTGGAATAGTGTGTGTATGTGTATATATATAATTGGAATATATTGGTTTGGAGAAAAAATGGCAGGACGGTTGATCGATTGGAAGGAGGGCGGTCGATCTTCAATGTTGTAGAATACTTCTGTAGCAAAGGTTAGTTATACTGGTTGATCATCCAAAGGGGACTGATCAACTGGTGCCAAAGGAAATTCCTTACTGAAAGTTGACAATGTGGTACTAGTCGATTGTCCAAAGGGAATTGATTGACCGATAATTCACTGAATAGTGAGAAATATCGATTAGCAGTCGATCAATGATCGACCGGGGCCAAGTAATTTTGAGAAAAATACAGGTTAGTGGTCAATCACCGATCGACCAGCGTTGAAGGAAATGGTTATTTTGGAATGTTGGCGGTCGATCGTGGGAAGGAGGTTGATCAACTGGCGATCTAGAAAGTTGCCTGGAAATCATTAACCATCACCTGGAAATGGAGAAGCTCGACGTTTGGCGCTTCGTGGATGCATGAAGCGTCTCTCCATTGTCCTTCCACCTTCTGTTGGACGCTGAAGGGGTGTTGTGGATATTCTATAAATATGAGACATGAAGGAGTGCTGTATTGTTTGGACGGTAAGAGGCCGAGAGGGATTCAAAGAGAAACTGTGAGGCTACTGTGATTTTGAGGGAGAAAGAGAGTAGCAAACAAAGGGAGGGAGGGAGAGAGAGAGAGAGAGAGAGAGAGAGAGAGAGAGAGAGAACCGAGTGGTTGTTGCAAGGAATTTAGAGAAAGTTAGAAGGAAAGTCGAGAAGAATTTTGGAGAAAGGAGTTCTCATTGGTTTCAAGTTCTCTGATGCTTCAGATATTAGTTTCTTCCAATTTGTTCTCTGTTGAAGTTGGTTATATTTTGTTGGTTGTTTAATTGGGCAATAGACTCGGTTGATTTTCTCTTTGCATCATGGGATGAATCGAACTTGTTGATGATATTGGTAGGCATGTTCTCTGTTGCCATGCTATTTTGATAAACTATTAAGGGGTTTTCACCATTTTGATTGGTGTTGGTATAGACTATTGTTCTACAAATTATTAGATTTCTGTTAGTGGTTAGTCATTACTATCCGTTGGGTTTTATTAGTAAAAACTGTCAAGTGGACATTATATCCTGATTATTTAAGAAAACTTATGTTGTACAATGATAGGGTTGGAACTCAACGGTAGAATAGTTAACGTTGAGGTTTTATTCTTTAAAGATTATTTTGTTGGACATGTTAGAGAAGTTGTACTCTGTTGAGGAATTAATCTATCAGGAATGGATTGGTAATTATTTCACTTAGTTTAATAAGCTGTTGTTTACTAATGAATATTTAAACAGTAACATTGATTTGTTTTAAATGACTTTTCATTAAAGTAGTGATTTGATATGGTTTTATTAAATAAATACTTTCGCATAACGGGAAAAAATCAAGTCCAAACCCAAATCACGTGGGTTAGGGTCCACAAAGTGATCAACTAGAGATATGATAATGTAAATAAAGAAACGTACTATATAGGAATTAAATCAACAACACCAAAACTAAAATCCCAACATACCAAGAATGAGGGGATTGAACCGACGAACATCTACCCATCCGCAGGAAGATGGAAGCACCCACCAAGGGACTCCGCGCCACCCACAACGACACGTGCAAATCTAGTGGACCGAACCTATACCCTAACTTGGGGAAAATATAGTCTAAGGGGGTGAGTGACAAACTCAGTAGCAAAATCGATACTAAATGCAATGCATGCCAAAAAAAGTTTTTCTCATCTTTTGAAAACCATTTCATGCTTCTCATTTACCATACATGGATTTAAATTATTAAAAACATTTTTATCACTTTATAAATCCGGATCATGGCCCTCGATGTGCTTTATCAAAACCCGTTGTATACCTAGAAAGCTATACTATAAAAAATTTACCAACATCATTTTCCGTACAAAAACGTCATCAATGAAAAGGGATGGTTAGACAATGACCTATCCCACACACACCGCAGAAAGGTGGCCATCAGTCGAGGGCAACACCTCAAGAGACAGAGGGAATACCATAATGGCGATCCAAAGATCAAGCACATTACCCAAGTTGCCAGCAAGCAAGCTCCGCGACAACACAACTCGTGTAACCACCAGGATGTGCCAACGAGCCATAGCTTAGCATTGATACGGTCCATATAATTGAAGTAACGGATAAGGTTACTCGCGATAGACCGCTTCTCAACTAAAATACCTCTTTGTTCTAAAAGGGTTACTAACGAGCAGAGCTACAAGCCGTCAAGCCACCTGTCAAATGGAACAGTACTAGGATAAGCTAATCTCAGCGACTCACAACTTTCAATCCATCCCCAATGAAAATGATGGTCACACAAGGACCCACCCATCACATGTCACAAAAAGGTAGCTATCCGTCAATAGCAACACCTCATGAGGCAAGAGAGAATACCAATGACGGCGACCTGAAGATCCAGCATGTCTCCTGAGTTTGCTAACAAGCCAAGCTCCGAGTCAACACAACTCGTATAATCACAATAACGGATGATGTTGCTCATGATAGACCGCTTCTCAACTAAAATACCACTTTGTTCCAAATTGATAAGGGTTGCCAACGAACAGAGCTCGAGCCGTCATGTCACCTGTCAAATGGAATGGTACTAGGATAGGCTAATCTCAACGCCTGACAACCTACCAACTCCATGTGACTAAACCCTGGCCATGTTTTGGGGCTCAAAACCCAAGGAAGCATCATCACCTTCCCATCTCCATTTCTGACTTTCAGGGCTCGAAACGCGAGGACATGTCACCAATATCCCATCTCTATTTTCACTTCTAGGGCTCAAAACCTAAGGACATGTCATTAATGCCTCATTGCCATTTCGCATGTAAATGACCAATCTTCATGCAGAAGAAGATTGCACGGGGATAGTCTCGTGATGCTTTAGCACTAGAGTGCCTAAACCATCAAGAGGATTCATCTTCCCAATATTCATAACAAATCTTTTCGCAATGGAAGATTTCACAAGATAGCCTCGTGATACTTTAGCCCTAGAGTGCCTAAAGCATCAAGAGAATTCATCCTCCCAATGTACGTAACCATATCAAATTTTGACATAGTAGAAGATTTCAAAGGATAGCCTCATGATGTTTTAGTGCTAGAGTGCCTAAAGCGTCAAGATGATTCATCCTCCTAATGTACGTAACAAATATCAAATCATCTCGCAATAGAAGATTTCACGGGATAGCCTCGTGATGCTTTATAGCTAGTGTGCCAAAGCATCAAGAGGATTCATCCACCCAATGTACGTAACCATTAACAAATCTTCTCACAATAGAAAATTTCACAAGATAGCCTCCTGATGTTTTAGTGCTAGAGTGCCTAAAGCATAAAGAGGATTCATCCTCTCAACATATATGCAAAAATATATAAATCAAACCATGTATGAAATATAAACGTGAAAAAATATACGTATACGTAAAAACTGACATGCTGTTGAAACAGTCCCTGTCAAGTTTTTAAGTGTGGTATCCCACAAAATAACAATTTTGAAAACCATGATGCAATGCAATACATAAAGTATAAATATCCCTACCTCGTTGACGACCACGACACGCTTACCAACAAACCAACTCCACGTGCTGTCAAAAGTGTAAAGTCAAATTTCCTTACACCTCTAGAATCTACAACAAAGTCGATGTCAACATTCTGATAATCATAACAGGGATAACAGACAAGTCTTAAATAAGACTAAAATCCTAGGCGGTTTCTAAGGACAACCACGAGTCCCAAACCGAAACCAAATCTATGAATACAACATATGTATAGGATTTAGCCTAACGTTTATCAACACTACACTTAGCACTTCCTCCACGGTTTACAAAAATAGAACAACACATGCCCTTAAAACATTCCTCAACTTAGCTAGATCTCATCTAAGACCCATAACAATCTCTCAAGTTTTCAGCCCTCGTAGAACATAAACAATGCCTCGACAAGACATCACATCCTTAGTTTGGTAATCGTAGCTCAATAACAGTGAGTAATTCCTTCAATAGATAACAAAATCAATTTCTCAACTTAGGCAGTAACCAAACAACACAACAGTTCCTACATTCATCAATACAGCCAACAACCTATACTCCTCGGGTTATCAAATAAGACAAAACAAGGATTTAAAATGCCCAAAAGCCTCCAACCAACAAAGCATTTCTTTCACAGTTCAAAGAGCATAAATTATACACAGTTAAACAAAGTTGTATATCCTAAGGTAATCCCCTCTAAAATAGTGAGCCACATTTCCTTAGACAGCTATCACAACTCACAGGAAGTCTCATAAACTCTAAAATTATCTTCAAAACAGTAGTAATTAAACAGAACCAAAATCCTTATCCTCGGGTTTCAACCAAAACCGTGAGCAAAATTGTCAGCATAGAAAAATAGGGAACCCCTTGGGTTTCTCTAGTGAAACCGTAACAAAATAGGGAGAAATTGTAACATCCCGATATTTTTAAGTTTGATAATTATCGGGATAGTACCAAGGGCGTTTTTGAGTGTTAAGTCTAGAGGTATTTCCATTACGTCTCCCCGTATATGTGATGTAATTAAAGTGTTGGAGTTTGGAGGACATTACATGGCGTATTTATACGTGTCATTTTATGACATGTATTATGGGAGAAATGTTACGGAATAGGAGTTAAGTGAGAAAAACGTGTGAAGAGCTGTCCAGGGTGTTTTCGGACGCGATATGTCATCCGTAAACGCGTGGCTCACAGGGGGACGGGTTTAGGACGAATCTTGGGGATGAGAATCAACGTCACAACCTCACTGTGGAGTTGCGGATGAGGGTCCGAACGATGTGGACGAGAAGGGTAGCGTCCACATCGAATCTGTTCAAGTCTGGACAGTTTCAGACGACACGTTCCGGACGATGCGGACGAGAGAAGTAGCGTCCGCATCGACTCTGTACAAACTGGAGACTTTCGGACGAGTCTCCAGACGATGCGGATAAGAAGAATGGCATCCGCATCAAATCTGTTCTAACCTGGACAATTCGGACAAGAGGTTGTAGACAATGCGAACGAGAGAAGTAGCCTTCACATCTACTCTGTCCAAATTTGGGACAATTCGGACGACTGCGGACGCCACGTGCGGACGCCGTATGGCGTCCGCAAGTGACCTGCGGATGGTATGGACAGGACGGGGACGCATTTTCCGGTCCGAAGCCTCGTTTTAGCCTGCGATATTTTAGCCTTGCGGACGATACGTATGCATCCGTACCCGTCCAAAATAGCCCAGACCTACGAAATAAAATAGAAAGAAAATGATGGAAATCATTGAAACAATGAAATCAACAGGAAGCGACGCCTCCCCAACCATCTAGCTAGGTCGCTGACCTCTCCCCTCCCTAGGGTGATGATTTTGTCCCTCCCTTCCTCCCAAGTAATATTTCCTTCCTCCCTTGAGCTTTCAGTCTTCCATTTTCTACGTAGGATTTAGAGAGAGAGAGAGAGAGAGAGAGAGAGAGAGAGAGAGAGCTACGAGGAAGAGGGAAAGAGCTCTAGTGAGTTGAGTAGTTGAGTGAAAAGTGTAAGTGTTGTGTGTGTGAGGTGAGCTACGTGAGGTGAGTTAGAAAGTTAAAATTGTGAGCTGAAGTTGAGGGCTACTGGAACTGCCGTGAGCTGGGAGCTTGAAGGAGAGCTGTCCCTGGTTTAGTTCTACAAATTGGTAAGGATTAGGGGATTGTTTTGGCCATTGAGGCCCTACACCACAAGTATGGGTGCGTGTGTTTTATGGTTGTTAGTTGTTGTAGTGTAGAAATTGATAGTGTTGAATATGTGATGTTTCCTTTTTATTGTTGAAGCTTTGTTTGATGATGATGTGATATAAGTGCATAGACAATGTGTAGAAGAAATGATGAAGGTTAAAGCCTAAGGTATGGAATGAATGACAAATGCTTAACATTTTGTTAGTGTAAACGGTAAGTAGGTTGAATTGTTGTGAAATGCTTACTACTAGTAGTTGAGTAGTTATTTAGTGATGATAAAGATCCCCGCTGTAATGCTTTTACTGGTTGTTAAATTGCTCTATGAACTCCTTTAATGATTTTGCTAGTTGATAGTAGACAGTAGATTGATAGTGATAGTGATGAAAACGAAGTAAAAGGTGAAGAAAGTAAATGTAAGTGATTATGTCTAAGAATGAGTTAGAATTTTTATAAATTATGTTGCTTTTCTTGTTGAGTGCTTTCTAATAGGTTTGATGTTTAATTAGATCATAAATGACGAACCAGATCATGTTCAACCTAACTAACTGCTAAATTAACCTAATCGAGGTAGTTAGTTAATCAGCATGTTAATTGAATTAAGTATGTTAAAGAACCTAGATGATGATGGTAGTATGTTAGTGAATTAGCAAACATAACTAAAAGTAATCAAACTCGAGCATGTAAAGCACCTAAGATAACTAAGTAGAATAATCGCCTAGAACCGTAAAAGGTAGGGAGCATGTAAACGAACTAGGACATACGAATTGATAACTATGCATCCTAATTAACTAGCATAAGTAACTTAACTAGAACCGAGTATGTTAATTAATTAGGTTAATTTGTTTGATATCGAGCATGTAAATGGACTAATATGTAACCACTAGTACATTTAATGAGTGTTTTTGTTATTGTCTTCTTAGTTGTTCTTTCTATTAAGTGCTTTACTCTTTTACATACGCTTTCAATTATATGCGCTTTCATTTACAGTAGCTTTCAATTACATATATGCGCACTTCAATTTATGAATGTTATGTAGAAGCATCATGCATCACATTAGGATGAAAATGTATGTTCATGCATCATGTTAATAGAAAGCATAGGAAGTGTCACCTTGGTGGTGGTACGCAAGCATGCATAAATGAGGTAAAAAGTTAAGAAAGAAATAATAAGAAGAAAAGAAGATTGGGGGTGGATGGGTAGTGGATATAGCCGTTACGCCATTGCACGAGAAAAACCTCCCAAAGAAAGAGAAGATTGGGGTGGATGGGTAGTGGATATAGTCGTTACGCCATTGCACGAGAAGAACCTCCTAAAGAAAGAGAAAGAAGAAGTAGACCAATGAACGGATTAATGACTTAACAAAAGGATTGGTTTGGGTTGCCCCCATTCCAAAATGGATTAAAGAGTGACATTCATGTAGTGATAGTTTATGTATATGCATTTCTTTTGATGTTATGTTGTGAAGCATCATGTAGTATGTTAATAGAAAGTATAGGAAGTATTACCTCGGTGGTGGTACGAATGCAGGAGTGAGTTAAAATGTTAAGAAATGATAAAGAACAAAAAAGGATTGAGAATGGATGGGTAGCGGATGTAGTTTGCATTCTAGGCATAGCCCCTCCCTCATAGAGTACGGGAATTCTAGAATGCAAGAAAAAAGTTAGATCCGAGCACTATGCCATTGTACTAGAAAAACCTCTCAATTCCAGCTCAAAGTATGAGTAAGGACTTAAGGTAAAGTAATAAAATGGTAAAGGACTAATAAAAAGATTGGTTTGGGTGGCCCCCATTCCAAGATAGACTAAAGAGAGGCATTCATGTGCATTTCTCTTTTTCCTTACTAAGCCCTTTAGGCTTACAGTTGCTTGTGGTGTAGATGTAGGTACTAGGACGCTATAAGAAATGCAAGGACTAGGAGTAGCAAAAGATGAATGAAGATAAAGAACAACAATAGCAAGCAGGGATGATGGATTCGAATGCTCGAGTGAGATCATGGCTAGCCAGGCATATGAAAAAGGGTAAAAGAGAGTAGTTTTAAATAATCTAAGTTTTCTAAATTGTAATAAAATGGATATAGTTTTCTTCAGTTAAATTGTATTTATGCTTCCGCAACGTTTTACATTAAGAGCTTGATTTAACTCTTCCACAGTTTTCTAAATGGGATTTATGACGAGTTGGTAGCGATCCGGTTTTAGTCGCACTCTGATAACTATTTTGAAAAGGGATTTCAAGAGCTTAGCAAAATTTCAAAATTTTCACGCATTTCAAGGATTTACGAAAATCCGGGTTGTTACAGAAATTCCCCAATCACCCACGGCAATTTCCCTCTAACGAAGAGAACAGCAACAAAGCATAATTCAACCACAGAATCCATCACCAAAATTAAAACATAATCTTCAGCTCAAAAATGACAGAACACGAGAGAGAGAAAAAAAAAGTCAATTCGGCTGAGGGACCTAAAATTTCAAGGAAATACGACTTTAATAAGAGAAAATGCTCAGCTTTCCATCACCAAGTTGTTGTGCCTCCTCGGAATGCTCTAGGACAGCATTCACCGTCGCCCGCAACGATAGCTTCGAGTCACTGTCGCCGAAGGAAAAGCTCAGAATGCCCGAGTCCACGGTCTCTGCCAACCCTCGCGAAGGGTTCTTGGACAGACAGCGCACACTCAGACGGAGCTCGCCGCTCACCACCCTCTCTCGTGAATCCTCTCTCTCCCAGCTCGGCCTCATGCTCGCGGTCGAAGAAGAAGGAGAGCTTCTTCTCCACTCCTTCTTATTCTTTTAAAAATAAATTAATTTTATTTATAAAATAATATAATATATAATACAAAATCTAGATATGATATAAATCACACTCAAATTCCGTTTTAAAATCCGATTCGTTCAAAGCGCTAACCAAAAAAATTTCTTATTCAAATTAATTTACCAAAAATAACTTTCCACTTGAAAAATTTCAATTTCACCGTTTTACAGAAAAATGCACACGTTCGCCGCTACACGACAAAACAGGTTAACTCTTCCACATTTGACCGAAAATAACACAAAAAATTTACACGTAACATTTTAAAATCATTTAAAATTTTATGTAAAATCTCATATCTTATAGTATAAATAGCCCAAAATAAAAAAAAAAAGCAAATAAAATAAGATAGTGTTCAGTTTATGCTAGTCTCTAACCAAATCCTATAATCTATCTATTTAGAAATTTAAAATTACTTAAATTTAAAAAGATCTAAGAAAACTTAAAATTAATTTAAAAACTAACTAACTAAATATTTAACTAAATTTGAACTTCACTCAAATCTTTGAATTAATCAAATCTGCAGCATTATGGTTCAAATCCACTGGATTCCTCCTCCTAGGCGGATTCCTCTTCAAATTTTCAAGTAAGCATATGTTTTGCCCTCTCTTGATCCACTTCAATAGGTGTGTTCTCTAACTCATTTTTTACCTTTGAATCTGAAAAATAACAAGTCAAATAATAATTTGAAAGTTTCTTTGATTGAAATTTTGTCAAAACTCCTTGTGACACATCAGTTCTGATACAACAAGATAAAGTAATAGTTTATGCATCTTGGCAACTAAAGATGCATTAGTTGAATTATCCAACCCACGATCTGGATGTTACAGCTATCATGTTTTCCTTAAAGAATTGGTGAAGCAATTTGTATGGTGCTAAATTTGAAGTATTTTTGGATCATAAGAGTTTAAAATACCTATTCTCCCAGTCTGATTTAAATCTTCGACAACGCCGGTTGGTGGAGTATATGGAGGATTATGACTTTTCTTTAGAATATCATCCTGGAAATGCTAATGTTGTAGTCGATGCATTCAGTCGTCATCGTCAAGGGTATCTTTTCTGTCTTGTGTTAGATAATTAGAAGAGATGTTTAATTATTATAAATTATGAGCTATAGCACCAGGAGGACGGTCAAATAGTTCGAGTTTTTAATTTAGTAGTGAAAACTTGTAGAAGTTTGATGATGAATTAAAAGAAAGATTCGAGAAAATTCAAGTGAATAAGCAGTTTGACGGTTGTAAGAGCAGGTCTGATGGATTTCTATTTTTCAAAAATTGAGTTGTAGTCTTCAGTGATTTAGATTTGAGGTAAACAGTTTTAGCAAAATGCCATAAGTCTAGATTTGTTTTTCATCTCGGCAGCACAAAATGTATCATGACTTGAAGCGTTAGTATTGGTGTTTTGGAATGAAACGAGATGTAGCTAAATATGTATCAAGTTGTTTGACTAGTCGGCAGATTAAGGTTGAGCATCAGAGACCAGCTGGGTTGTTGTAACCTCTACCTATCCCTGAGTGGAAATGAGATAAAATTACCATGAATTTCGTGACCAGCTTGCCAAGGACGGTGTAGAAATTTGATGATGTATCTGTGGTTGTTGATAGATTAACAAAATCTGCACATTTTATTCTAGTCACAATGGATTTCTCTTTGACAAAGCTAAGTAAGTTATATACCGAGAGTATCATTCGTCTTCACGGTGTTCTCTCAAATATTGTTTCTGATAGAGATTTGTGATTCACATCAAAATTTTGGAAACCCCGTCAGAGAGCTTTGGGCACGAAGTTAAATTTGAGTACAACACATTATCCTTAGACTAACGGTCAGTCTAACTGTACGATTCAGATTCTAGAGGATATTTTGAGATCTTGTATTTTGGATTTCAGTGATAGTTGGGTAAAAGTGGAGTTTGTTTACAACAACAGCTATCAAATCAGTATCGGTGTTTTGCCATATGAAGCTTTATATGGGAGACCGTGCAGATCACCTTTATTTTGGGCTGAGATCGAGTAGCGTGTTACTCTCGAGCCTAATTTGATTCAAGAGACAACTAAGAAGGTTCAAGTGGTTAAAGAACGATTGTACAAGTTAGAGTCAGTAGAAGAGTTATACAGACCTCTAGAGAAGGAGAGTAGAGTTTGAAGGCGATGATTTACTGTTTTAAAGGTGCGACTTTGTCGAAGTATACATCATTTTGGTGTGAAGAAAAGTTAGCCCCAAAATATATAAGTCATTTTTAGATTATTGAGCAGATTGGTTTAGTGGTTTATCGATTGGAATTACCACCACAACTGAATTATGTTTATAATGTGTTCAATGTTTCTATGCTAAGGAAGTACATTCTTCACCCTTCACAAGTTATTTCTTGTATTGAAGTACCAATTCAGGAGCACGTGTCTTATGAGGAAGAACCTGAGAGAATTCTGGACCCTGAGATCAGAGTTTTACGTCACCGTGAAATACCTCTTGTTCGAGTTCAATGGAAGAATCATAGTGAAAGCAAAGTTACTTGCGAAATTAAATAAGAAATGATGGCTAAGTACACCAATTGTTCAATGGTACACTTGAGATTGTTGTAAGTTTCATAGACGAAATTTCTTAAGTGGAGGAGAATGTAATATTTACTCTATTAAAAAAAATTATAAGGGAAGAATTTCCTCCCAAAATTCGGTGGGAGCATTTCAAATCAGGAAGAGAAATTCCTTCTTTCCTTCCCCTCCACTCCTCCAATTTAATAGAGGGCATTCTCCTTTCATTTCACACTGTCACTCTGTCACTCTATCTCTCTTTGTCTCTCTACCTCTCTTTGCACTCTCTTGTCAAAATCACAAAGGATTTTAGAAGACAACTTCCACCTTCGTGATAAAGACATCGACCGAGGTAAGTCAATTTTCCTCCTTTTCTATGATTTCAATTTCAGACAAAACTGTTAGATTTTTATAGAAACCTTCTTCTTGGTGATTGAAGGGAAATCATCCAATTCTGAACTGCATCAATCAGAGGTTGTAGAAGTTGAAATTCGACGGCAGAGGTAGTCTAGAAACTTGATTTTTATTTCTCTCGTTTCTGTTTTAAATTCGATTGGATTTTTTGAATTTTGGATGGTCGAAAATTGGGACAAAATTGGCAATTATATCTCACTGTTTCTTCGGTTAAGAAACGCTGAAGCCGCGATGTTAAACTTTTTCTATTTTTGACCAATCAGACTACTAGCCGAGACGCTGTCTCCATCTCGGCCAAAGACAACATCGTCACATTAAGGATGGAGACGTTGCTGCGTTGGAGCTGGAGATGTCCCATGTTCTGCAGTTTGGCAGAAAACGCAAGCCATGGTCTCGGCCCTGCGTAGGCTGCAAACTAAATAGTCGTGGGAGATAGTTTTGGGCCATAGTTTAGGGTCTATTTTAGGAAAATTTTTTGGTATTTTCTACGCAATTTATTTTGATTTATTTTTTAGTGAAAATTGAGGATTTTAATGTATAAAAATTTAGCCCAAAATTTTGACTATTCTATTTCTTGATAGGTACCCAAAAATTAATTTAAAATCCGTAGATCCTTGAATTTTGACTTTTTGGATAATTGGAATTGAGCCGGTGATTAGCCCACTTCGAGGTAGAGATTTAATTTTATGCACAATATTACATAAATATTTTCAAAAAGTAATATTTTGAGACATGTCTCATATAAAACGACGTTCCATGTTATGGCTCGTCAGATTTTTATATTATATGTAGTTATACACGTTTTATTAAAGCATGCATATAAAAATTATTAGATCAACTCGGTCGTGTGAATTGAGTTCGATCGACTTGATTTGGGGTCTGTTTTATTTTATGCATATTCGACCATGGGAGGATGAGTTTGTTTGTTGTTAACTAGAGTAATGGAACAGTTGTATATACCGTGTCCCTAGGCGCAAAATCTTAAACCTAATTAGGGTTTTTATGTGGCTTTCGTGATTGTCGAACATTGCTTTTATTATATGATATGCCTAAAGCATAGTGTGCTCGAAGTCTGTAAGTGACTCCATTTTCACTATGGTTTTATTTTGGTATAGCAATGATCTATTTTAATTAAGTACCAAATTGTAGTGGGTTGTTTTAAATGCATGTCCCTCTTTAGAATTTTCAAAAAAATGAATTTATGAAACACAAATTTTAAGATCATGCATGTTTAATCATTATTATAAATTAATTGTTGAATATAAAATTTGATCCATATTGAGTTTAGGCAACTCGCCACAGTGACACCCTTTCAGGACTTTATCAGCAACACTTTCACTTGCCAAATCAAGACTACATTCTCCAAGATTTATTTATTGCAACATTTCTTAAAAATTTCCTTTGAGAATTACTCTGTGAGGTATATTTTGTTATGGATGATTATAACACTTAATTTTTACATTGTTATTCCACACAGCTATTTTTTGTTTATATTACTATGTTATCTGGATATCACTTGTCGAACTTGTTTAACCCATGTTTAATGCAACATCCAAAGTTGTTAAAATCGCTCAAACCATTTTCTCAAGAGTTATTTTTTTTTAAGAAATTGCTCAACATAAAAAATCATGTAATAAAAATATGATTTTTTTTATGAAACTTTTAACTATAAGCACTTAATTACACTTTAGCCTAATTAAAAATATTGAAACGTCTTGGAAATAACATAAAAATGAAACCATGAACATGATGAGTACCTAAAAACATTGGTTTTATGACTTTTAAGACAATTCTAAGTTAAATACTATAAATGTATGTCAACGTGTATAAGTAGGTGATCTAAGATTACATATGTACGACAACCATATAACATAAAATTAAAAGAACACGTTCTGGAGTATATTCTCTGTGCGATGTATTTTATAATATTAAAAGAACACGTTAGCCTCTTGCGAGTTTATCCTAAAATGAACAACGATCAGGATGAGGTATCACGTGCAAGATGGATTCTAGTGAGGATGAAATCATCTTGCCCGTACAGCCTATGATCTGATCTGGAGGGCCCACTCTGACTCGGAGAATCCTTTAATCATTACGCCACGTCATTTTCCTCTGATGGGACCCACTACCTACAGTTGCTAAAATTGAAGGTGCCACCTCAGCAAGTGCAAGGACAACAAGTTGTCTGAGGTAATCCTGATGTCAGCATGACGTCTAATATAATCTTCCTTCCTACCTTTAATAATTATTAAGATTCTTAATATTATTTGTTTATATATTATTTGAATAAATTATAAATTTTACTATTATTTTTTTTTTGTAATACTCCAAATTTTTTATCACATTAAATTTAGAATAAGGATAATTATATTTGTTGATTATTAGAGTTTTATGGATGATATTAATATATAGTTTTTGGTGAATGAGTTGTTGTGGCATGTAATTTTTGGAAGTATAGAATTTTGTATGTTTTGATGAGTTAGCAGAAGAGTGATCGATCAAATGACCGAATGGTCGTTCAGCTTCTAAGCAAGATTCAACAGATTCAAAATATGGTCGTGACACTTTTATCTATATTGTTTAGAATAAAGAACATAATATAGAAGAAAAGTGAACCACTATTTCTTTCACCCTTTTGGATATAAAAATTTGTTAGAATAGAATCAAAACGTGGGTCATCAAATTAAACCTAGCAAAGCTTCAAAAATGACTCATGATTCGATGCAAATTTGATCCAAACCAAACAAAATCGTTCCAAAATCAACCTTAAATATATATAATTTAATAGAATTATTTTTCATTTTTATTTTTAAACCCAACAACAATTGAACTGAAACTGAATTGTACAATTCGTTTCAGCTACAATCCATGGGAATCCTTCATTCATAAATCAGTATAGTTCAATCCCAAAAAATCAGACATCGCTCAAACCTAACGAGTGGATCAAACAAGCTCGACAAGAACTAATTGATCTCTAAAATTTGAAAATTATTTCAAAGCAATTTGTAACTTAGAGTTAAGTCAGATTCTCATATTTCTTTTAAAATTGTGGTTGAACTTTTGTTTTAATAGTCTAAGACAAGTATATGACGGAAGAATTCATCTTGATCCGTTCATCTCGATCACTCCAAGGCAACCACTTGATGCCGAAGTCCCCTTTAAACCACTTTGCAATTTAAAATCATAGAATTTTTAGGTTCGAATTGCAAAATTTAATAAGTAATTTGATTTTTGTATAAAAAATTATTATTATAAATTAATTGTTGAATATGAAATCTTGATTCTATTTTTTATTTTTCATTTGCGATTGGCATTTAATTGTTAAGTTAAAATAACTTATGTTTTCTTTTAAGGGGAACACAAATAATGGTGGCAGACAAGATGAGGTTAATGAAAATTACTAGTTACCCAATTGTTGCTATCCCCATATTACAGACACACTATATTTAACTTTTAAAATTATAAAATAAATTATATAAATTGGCCAGCAATTACAAAGTCAATCCAACTTTAAAATTTGAATTAAAACTTATCCATCAAAGGTTGGGTGGGCGAGGGGATGTAGAAACCTCAATTTAAATCACCAGTTAACATGGTTGAAATTATGACTCAATAAACCCATCATGTTAATATCATCTTATTTATGTGCTGACAAATAACAAAAAATTGCCAGATTTATTATTATTATTTTTCGTAGAATTCGACTAAATTAACACTTTAATTATATATTTTAATTTTATATTAGGATGTATTATTTATTAATTTGTAAATTAATATAATAAATTACAATAGTCAAAAGAGATTATTTGCATAAATTGGTAATTTGTGAATGTCCTAATAGAGTGTGACATAATGATATAAATTTAGTGTAAACCTATTGTCACAACCCACAAGGGACCCGAGACAAAACGGGGAATGATTTGGTCCAAAAATCTGAATCATCCAATCTTTTTTCACTTTTAGTTTTATTTATTAATAGCGGAAGACTAAAATTTATAATTAAAAGTCAGGGTCTGATAACTTTGGCTTAACATGCCCAATAGTGATATCATATAGCAATGAGGGGCTTACTCTTTTGGTCACAGAAGGGTGAAGAAGTTCTCATGATTATAGAAAAAGACATTAAATCTAGATGGCCTGAGGAAGTGAGGTCTAAGCATGGTATGAGTGGAATAGACATGAGGACAAAGAAGCACCAATACCTTAACTCACTTGGATTGATGATGCATCCACTTGGTTTGTCTACAACACCCAAGGCCAATTTGAAGATCGAAGCTCTGAAGCTAAGTTAGACATTTTAGTTTGAAATATGTTATTTTTATGTCTTAGCAAGTTAGTTGAACTTATGTTTCGTGGAACTCTTGGATTATTGGTTGGTTTGGTTAGTTTTTAGGTCATTATAAATCGGTTTTTACTAGAATGCTCGGCTAGCATGTTAGCCGAGCACTCATGCTCAATTTTGGTTCACAAGGGCCTTTTTATAATCTTGCATTTAGGGCATTCTTTGGGGGGTGCTTAGCCTCCCTAATGCTGCCCCAATCTTTAGCTTTTGGATAGTAAAAAAGCAGCAGCTTAACCTGAAACTCCAACCTTAGTTCTTGTCAACACCTAGCCAAGACTCGACTTCAAGCATTCTCTTCCTCACGATCTGCCATTCTCAGAGGAAGAGTCTTACACTGAGTTCTCTCAATACTACACTAGAAGTGTTGTTCCAGAGAGGAGATCCAGAAGATTAGTGGAAAACGAGTTGGAGAGGCTTTTGCAAAAAGAGTCCATTGAAGTCACAATTCTGGGTTTAGGAGATTTGCGGACCAACTTGTAAGTTCATGACTAATCTATTTATTTTTCTTAGAATTTGACTCTGTAATTTTCAGGGTATGACCTCCTCTAGATTGTGGTGAACTGGATGTATTTTTGGTGAAATTTTAAGTTAAATTAGTGACCATGTGCATCGTTGTTTAAGAATCGCTGAAACTGTTTTTGCTGGATCCATTTCGGGACAGAGTGTTTTTGCGTGCATATCTCTCCTTCCTTCAAGTTCTTGATCATGAAATTTGGACTGAAGCTATTTCTTTGGTATTTCTTGAACCTCTGCAAATTTGAAAGTCATTTGCTGCTAGCTTTAGAAGTTATACCTGTTTGAATTTCAGTCCGCTAATTTTGACCTAGCCATTTGAGCCCTTCTCTCCAATTCGATTCCTTGCACTTTGAGGTGTATCAAGTGGTATCAGAGCCTAAGTGTCTTGTTTGTGCAGCTTTGTTAGTGTAATTTGTGTGGAAGATTAGTACAAGAAGTGGTGCTCCTTATAATAGCAATAAAGAAACAATGTCAAGTTCAAGTGTGCCACTCGAGAGAGAACAAGAGAAATCCAAGATTAATGTGCAACATCAACTTGATGAGATCTGAGAGATGATGTCTAAAATATAGCAAAGGTTAACGGAACCCTCTAGTGGACATGTGAGGGGACCAAGAACTCCTAGGCCTAGACGAAGATTAAGCACTTCCAATTATTCAAGAGGTCGAAGCGAGAGTATGTTTGATATAGATGAAGAAGAAACCGATGTAGAAGAATCTCTAAGTATGAGAAGGAGATCACATGGCAAAGATGTATGAAACATATTAAGGTCTCCATATCTCCTTTCATGGGTTCTAGCAATGGCAATGACTTCTTGGATTGAGTTGAGCAAGTGGATCATTTGCTTAATTGTTATGACCATTCTGAGAAAGTGAAGATTCAAATGGTGACCTTAGAGGTATCCGGTTATGCAAGCCTATGGTGGGAGGACTTCAAAACTCAACGAAGGAGGGTTGGTTGTGATGATGTGAGAAGTTGGAGGACTATGAAATCCTTAATTCAAAAAAGATTTGTTCCTCCCCACTACAAGCAAGAATTGTTTCTCCAACTCCACAATTTGAATCAAGGTGATCAATCGGTTGAGGAATACTTGACCAAGTTCGAGACCTTAAAGATTCAATGTACCATGAAAGAACCCAAGGATCAAACCATTGCTAGGTTCATCAAGGGGCTGCATAGAGATATTGATAACTTGATAGAATTACAACCATTTGACACCATGGATGAAGTAATTTAATTATCCCTAAAAATAGAAAGCAAAGAAAAAGAAAGTTTAGAGAAAACACTAATCGGCCGTCTTCAAGAAATGATTTTCCTCATAAGCCTTCTCCCGAGAATGATGAAAGAGGGGCATCATTGAAATTACATCAGGGGCAAGCCAATAAAGAAAAGAAAACACATGTTGAGACCACTAATCCAAGGTCGAGGGACATAAAATGTTACAAGTGTCTCAGCTGTGGACATATAGCCTCTCAATGTCCCAACAAGTGTGTGATGGTGTTGAGGGGTGATTCCAAGGGGATTTTCAGTGAAGATGAAGATTGTGTAACATCTTTCCTTGTGGAAGAACCCTTAGAAGATACATATTGTGCTCAAGAAGGGCTACTACTTATTGTAATGAAGTGATCCATGACCATGCAAAACCAAGAAAAGGACGACCAAAGAGAAAACATTTTTCATACTCGATGTAAAGTGGGAGGAAAGGTGTGGTCTATGATCATAGATGGAGGAAGTTGTACCAATGTAACGTCCCAAGAAGTTGTTAAGAAGTTGCACTTGAATATCACTAAACATCTGAAGCCTTATAAGTTAAATTAGTTGAATGAGCAAGAGGGGGTGAAAGTGTCCAAACAAGCTCGCATATCCTTTGCAATAGGAGGCTATGAAGATTAGGTGCTATGCGATGTAGTACCTATGAGTGCAAGTCACATATTATTGGGAAGGCCGTGGCAGTATGATAGGAAGGTCACACATGATGGCTACTCGAACTTCTACTCATTCAAGTTCGGAGATAAACTCATAAAACTAGCACCTCTTTGACCCGATCAAATTGCTAAGGACTATGAAGCAAAGCAAAAGGAAAAGGGGACATCCACTTTACTTATGTCCAAGAACAAATTACTAGAAAACTTTCCATATATGATTTCACAAAAGGAGGGAGAAGTAAAATTAAGGGCCAACCCATTTTTACAAAGGTACTCTTCCTTATCCGAATAAAATATCAAGATCTTTAGTTTTGGTTTGGTTAAGAGATTTTATGTGGATGAAAAGGGTTTTGGGCTATGGATATCAATTGGTCATTAATGAACCCAAAAAGGGTTATCTTTTCATGGAAAAGTTTTGTGAAACAATGAGGGGCTTACTCCTTCGGTCATGCATGGGTGAAGAAGTTCTCATGGTTAGAAAAAGACATTAAATCTAGATGGCCCGAGGAATTGAGATCTAAGCATAGTATGAGCAGAATCTCTATGACCAAGGAAGACAAGATTCAAGTAGAAGTTACATATTTTGTGGCTGATAAAATGGAAGAAAAAGGAGGGGGCAATCAAGTCTCGGATTTGAGGTTAAATCCTCAATCACTCGGGGAGGATGATGCACCTCAAGGCCCTATCATCCGAGCCCAAGCCAAGATGTTCAGTACTCATCTAACTATTCGTCATTTTGTAGGGAACATCCTACTAAATGGTATTGAAGAGGAGCCTAGACATGAGGACAAAGAAGCACCAATACCTTCACTCACTTGGATTGATGATGCATCCACTTGGTTTGTCTACAACACCCAAGGCTAATTTGAAGATCGAAGCTCCGAAGCTAAGTTGGACCTTTTAGTTTGAAATATATTCTTTTTTGTTTTAGCAAGTTAGTTGAACTTATGTTTTGTGGAACTCTTGGATTATTGGTTGGTTTGTTTAGTTTTTAGTTCATTATAAATCGGTTTTTATTAGAGTGCTCGGCTAGCATGTTAGATGAGCACTCACGCTCAATCTTGGTTCACAAGGGCAATTTTGTAATCTTGCATTAAGTGCATTCTTTGGGGGGCGAGGGTGTACTTAGCCTCCCTAATGCTGCCGTAATCTGCAGTTTTTGGATAATCAAAAAGCAACAACTAAACTTATTTTTGGAGTTCTCTCCTGAAACCCTAACTGGAGTTCTTGTCAACGCCTAGAGAGACTCAACTTCAAGCATTCTCTTCCTCACGTTCTGCCATTCTTCGAGGAAGAGTCTTACACTGAGTTCTCCCAATACTTCCCTAGAAGTATTATTCCAGAGAGGAAATCCAGAAGATTGGTGGAAAATGAGTTGGAGAGGCTTATGCAAAAAGAGTCCACTGAAGTCGAAGTTCCGAGTTTAGGGAATTTGCGGACCAACTTGTAAGTTTGTGACTGTTCTATTTGTTTTACTTGGAATTTGACTCTGTAATTTTGAGGGTATGACCTCCTATGGATTGTGGTGAACTGGATGTATTTTCGGTGAAATTTGGAGTTAAAATTGTGACCATGTGCATCGTTGTTTAAGAATCGCTGAAACTGTTTTTGCTGGATCCATTTCAAGACAGAGTGTTGTTGCATGCATATCTCTCGTTCCTTTATGCTCTTGACCATGAAATTTGGACTGAAGCTATTTCTTTGGTATTCTTAAAGCCTTACAAATTTGAAAGTCATTGGCTACCAGCATTAGAAGTTATACCTGTTTGAATTTCAATCCGCGGATTTTGACATAGCCGTTTGAGCCCTTCTCTCCAATTCAATTCCTTGCACTTTGAGGTGCATTAGATGCACTTGGAACTTTCCACCTTCCAATGTAAGGGTAATATTACTCCAATAACTATCGATCTTAGCTTTTCATAAGTTCAACCAATCCGTACCTAGAATTACATCAAATTGATCCATAAGTGTAACTATCAGCTCAACCGATATTCATGCTCACCAATAATAATAAGGGCAACAGATCGCTTAACAAGATACATTTCATATCTATTATTTATAGGAGTACTCAAAATTAGGGAATTTTCTAGCTTCTCTACAGTCACACTCTCCTGATCCAAATCATGATAAACAATTATCATATTCTAATAATAACCAGCGTTGCAATAGTTGTTTCTGAACACTACCTCAAACTGAGTCCAATTTATCATACCTAGTGGTTAATCTAACTTAAGAAACTTCCAGAATACTTCGGTCATCTTCTCGAAATAGAATGTTGTAAACCTAACCCAATACTCCGATGGAATTCCAAAAGCGGTCAAATTCTTCTGCATCACCCTCAACCTATTTTCAGCACTCTGAGGGTCAGCTCCACCCACAAACACTGACCTTTAGATGTTTTAAAATCTCATCCTATGTGGTTTCAATACAAGTCACTTTCAGAGAATTCTCTATTAAAGTTATCATTGCAGTTGAACAACTCTAATTTTTTGTCTAAATACCCAACTACCTACATAGAAATTTACACTATTGCCTAATTGTACAATACACAGACTAATTAGAAGTATTTACCAACAGTTTCCAAATCATAGCCTTCAAATGCAAGGTTCCAACTTAGACTAACAAATTCCAAATATGACAGAGCAAACATTGGAATTTTAAAGGAAACTGAGAGTTAGGATTTCCTTCCATGATAAGTTTCTTAAATTTAAATTTCACAGGCCCACACACATAATCTAGAAGAGTTCGCAGACTCATATATTCTGAAAAGTTTCTAATCATTTACAAAGTGTACTCTATATCACTCCTAACTAAATCTGAACCACTTCAAATTACCTGTGTTCGATTAGAGAAATGCCTTCATCCACCAGCGGATAACCTTAAGATGTCTTTCCAGTAGCACCTTAATCCAAATTAATATTTGTACTTTGTTCTTAGGCACAATATTTATAAATCATTGTATATTACTATACTATCTGTCTTATTGATATTACTTTTTAAGATTGAACCTGGCTCTGATACCAAAAATTCTGTCACGACCAGCAAGGGACCCGAGAGATAATGGGGAACAACCCGGCCCAAAAAGTCGAACCGTCATATCCTTTTTCACTTTCAGTTTGTTTATTAGCAGTGGAAGAGTAAAATTTATAATTAAAAGTCAAGGCTCGATAACTTGGGCCTAACATGTCCAACAGTAATATTTGATAATATAATTATTTAGTCTAAATAAAATAATTGTGCGAAAAAGTAAATTAGGGATTACAATTGTTCATAATAAAATTTACCTTACAAATATGGTCTCTCAAGAATAAATTATCAAAGTGATGTGGAAATAAAATAAAATCCCGTCGGGTCTAATCTTGACTCGGTAACTGTAAGTTCGAATGATAAAATCCTGAAATGTGTTCTTAAGGTGAGTTGACTAAACTCAATAGATATTTAATAATTTTAATTAAATAGAAATATTGTTTAAGCATGCATGAATTTAACATCACATTTTATAAAAATATTTTTTAAAAATGTGTATAAAAAGACACGTATTTATAATCACCCACTAATATGTGGTGCGTAATTAAAATAGGTTCTTGTTATACTAATTAAAAATCATAGTGAAAATGAAGTCACCCACAAACTCTGGGCACACCATGTCATAAACATATAATAAAATAAAAAGCGATGTTCGGCAATCGTGAAAACCACATAAATATCATGATCGGATTTAGGGTATTGTGCCCAGGGACACAACACATACAGTTGTCCTATTACTCTAGTTAACAACAAATAAACACATTCTGCACGGTTGAATGTGTGAAAATAAAACAGACCCCAAATCAGGTCGATCGAACTCGGTTCATGCAACCGATTTGATTTTGAAATATTTACAAATTTAAACATGTACAATGAAAAATATAATATAATATAAAAACTCGAAGGCCATAAATGGACATGTCATTTTTATATGAGTCATATCTCAAAATAATTATTTTAATAAAGTTATGCAAATACAGTGTATAAAAATAAATCTCTACCTCGAAGTGAGCTTACAGTGATTACAACCCAAAAATCCAAATCCAACAGTTCACGAAATTTTAATTAAATTGAATACCTTTCCAAAAATAAAAGTATTATTTTTTTGTCAAAATTTTCTACCTAAAGATTCCCAATTATTATTTAAAATTAATTCTAATTTAATTTGGTAAGGAAATACCCAATTCTGGCGTAAAAACAAGCCCAAACAAGTTTGGATTGCGGCCCAAAAGGGTTTGGAATGCTACTAAAACTGGGCAGGCCCAAAGTGAAGCCCAAAGCTCCTTGAATCTGCCACACAAAAAAACCAAAAATACAGCCCGATTCCCTAGCCATTTCGGACATCTTCGTCCCCTGCTTCTAACGCGAACAAATTCGGCGTCTACTCTTCCGGCGTGAACGACTTCATTCTTTGTAGTGGACGGAACCGACTCTGGTCAAAACTCTTTGTCTCGGCTAGTTGTCCACTGACCAAAGTTATTGGTCCAACATAACGCGCATCGCAGCTCAGTGTTTGCTAAGTCACTTCTTGACATTTCTACACCAACAGAATTTGCGCAACAAATTTGTTGGATTTTGTCCAATTGTTCGAGCACAACAATCTAGAATTCAACTCATAATACCAATCAATAGAGAGAACCAAAGAAAATAGAAAAAAAAATCAAATTTTTGTACTCTATATTACTGATTGTCGATCACCGAGGTTTCTGACCAAAACCGCAACTTCCCACTCGCCAAATACCAATCCTTTCCAAAATATAGCTCAAAATTCAGAATTTTCAATCAACAAATCAGACATTATAGAGTCGAAGGTTTCGACTTACCACAGCTTCACCTTTTCTGATAGAAGTGGGAATTCTCTCTTTCCCACTTAGTGCTTTCGTAGCTTTGCCGAGATAGAGCGTAAAGAGTGATGAAAGGGATAAAGCAGCAGAGAGTAAGTGCATCATTAATCAATCGATGGGGAGGGAATGGTTTTTGGGAGGAACTCCACCTTGCTCGCACCTTCCTTAACGGGGGAAACGTTTTTCCAAAAACTTTTTCCCCCAAATAATAAATCCAATTTTTTTTATTAGATATTACACCGATAATGACTAGAACATAAATCTCCTTAGTTTCCTTAATCTGTAAATTATTAACCTTGAACCCAAAATCATTTCCATGTCAAGTTATTAAGAATTCGTATGAATATTTTGTCGTACAATTATCAGATATTTGATTTTTTGTTTCAATAACTCTTCCTTTGGATTAGTAAAAAATCAAACATGAAACAAAAAAGAAAAAAATGAGAAGTGAACATTGAGATTTAACAAGGAAAAATTCTTTCAAAAAAAAATAATGAATAAAGAAAAAAATCTACTATAAAATTAAAATCACAACTGCAAATTTTATAATTCAAACTTACATATATTTATAGAGTAAATAAAAAATCTAATGGAAATCCATAATAAGAGTCCATCGACATAACCCAAAAATAATTTGGTCATCAAATTCTAATAGAATTGAAATTCTCTTCTCTTTGATGATGGAAGTCAAATGAGAATAAAAAAAATTAACTTAGATCATGATTCTTACATAAAAAATAGTGTAGTTAATTTTATCCGTCATAAAATACCTAAATTACAATTTTGTCTGGCACATGAGGTTAGTTTCTTATTATCCTATATAACTGAATTAATTAAACTAATTTAAATTAACTCACATGTTAGGGTTCAGTGTGACCCAGATTTTAATTGGGGCAGGCCGGTTTGAATCACATTAGGGGTTTCCTAATTCCGGTAGGATTAGGGTTTCCTATTTCAGTATGACTAGGAATTCCTGTATGCTATAAATATATGCTTGAGCCACAAAGCTCATTTGTACTGATTTCAATTAATGATTGCTCTCCTCTACCCATGGTTTTTTACCAGTCTATTCATGTAAATTCGGTGTCCATTATTTTCTCTTTCTCTTTTCCGATTCTCATTCGTTATTTCAACAATTGGTATCAAAGCAAGTTAAGGGTTTCTGAAAATCAAGGTTTTCAATTTATCAGACGTGGAACGAAATTGTGTTTTTGAGTTTGGAAAAAGAAATTGAAAAAAAAAGGTGATGCCTAAAGCACTGCCTGCCGTTTCTTCTTCTCCAGCAACAAAAGAATTGCTGCCCACAATCTGCTTCTCCAGCAATGAAGATGAACCAGCATCTTCAAAGAACAGAGAACCAACATCCCTGCCCATGGAGTTCTCCAGCGAAGAACAGGGGAGTTTTGACAAAGTCTTACGAAGGTCGAAACCGTGCTGTGCCTACGTCGTTAGTCGTCGGTCGTCGAAGACAGAGAGGGAGAGACCGTTGGCGACTCTGTCCAACGAAGAGAAGAGTTCTACTGCATTACTCGTCGAAATCAGAGAGAGGAGGAGAACATCCAAATACTGCCACAGTTTTGCATAGCGTTTATGAGCTTCGATATGTCCAGAGAATCGATCGGTTGCATCGCAGTTTCCAGTCCATTGTTCCGCATCACAAGCTTGTGCCTTTGCTCCAATTCATCACCGACTGCCACTGTCCCTACCCACTCGTTTGGGACCATAGCGAAAGAGAAATCAATCACCGCCAGTGAAGTTAAGGCTTCAAGAATATTGGTTGTAAAATTCTGGTTTGGGATTTTTCTGCATTTGGTAGGTTTATTTCTTGAAATTTTTTGTTGGATTATTATTGTGGAATATTTGGGGCTTGAATTTTGGTGCGGATATTCTGTCAAATGTATTTGGGCAAATTATGAATTTTGTGATATGGCTTCAATGAAATATGAAATTCTAATGTTGGATCAGAATACGAGGTTCTGATATGGCAGATAAAGATGTGAGATGTTTTTGCTCAGATGGAATTGGACAATATGTTATTGGGGTTCGATAAAATGCCAGCATCTTGGACCGAGGAGGAAAAATATTTGAAAGACAGATTAGTGTTATCTTTAATCTGTCTTCATTTATCAAATGTAATTTAGGAGGATGTGTTGAAGGCGAAATCTGCTGCTGAAATATGGTCAAAATTGGAAGAATTGTGCATGCATAAAACTCTGACGAGTAAGTTGCATTTGAAACAGCGATTATATTTTCATCATATGGGAGAAGTGATTTAAGAACACTTGGCTGCATTTAAAGAAATTGTTTAAGATTTGGAAACAATGGAATGCAAATATGATGAGGAAGATTTGGGTTTGATTTTGTTATGTTCATTGTCTGCATCGTACAATATTTTTCGGGATACTATTCTATACATTTGTGACACGTTGACTCTGAAAGAAGTCTACAATGCTTTGCTTTTAAAAGAAAGGATGAAACACCTTGTAGTTGGATCTGGAACTCAAGGAGAGGGATTGATTACTTGGGGTAGAACATCAGAGAGGTCCGATAAAGGAAACAGTAACAGAAATGGTTCAAAAGGTAGATCAAAGTCAAGGAACATAAACAAAGTTTGCTTTTTCTGTCAAAAAAAGGGTATATAAAATCCTAGTGTTATAAATTGCAGAACAAAAAGAAAAGAGGAAGCTGATCAAAACGGAAAACAACCAGTGAAGTCTAATGTTGCAGTTGTCACAGAAGAAAACGATTATAAATCAGGAGGAGATCTTCTAGTAGTGTTCGACAGAAACTCAAATCATCTAAGGAGTTGATTCTGGATTTAGCCTGTACGTTTCATATGTGTCTTAATAAAAATTAGTTTTCAACATATGAGCTTGTGTTAAAAGGTGCCATATTGATGGGAAATAATTCATCATGCAAGATAGCAGGGATTGGTTTGATCAGAATTAAAATGTATGATGGAGTTATCAGAACACTTAGTGACGTGTGACATGTTCCCGATTTGAAGAGAAACTTGATCTCGTTGAGTACTCTTGATTTGAAAGGGTACAAGTACACTGGTGAAGGTGAAGTTTTGAAGATCAGTCGTGGTTCTCTTGTTATGATGAAAGGGCAAAGAAAATTTAGAAATTTATATGTTTTGCAGGGATCTACATATGAGCTTATGAGCATTGTGTCTTCAAGAAACTAAAGAGACTCAGATTCACTACAACCACTCATAGTACGAAAGAAATACTAGATTATATTCACTCAAATCTTTGGGGTCCAGCACCGGTGCCTTCTAAGGGAGGGGCACATTATATGCTCACTATGATTGATGACTTTTCCAGAAACATTTGGGTGTTCTTTCTAAAAAAGAAAAATCATGTATTTGCTACATTCAATTAGTGGAAAACTTTAATTGAAAAGCAGACATGAAAGCAGGTAAAACATCTACGCATCAATAATGGGTTAGAGTTTTGTTTGGAAGACTTCAACTCTTTCTGCAGGTTAGAAGGAATTATGAGACATCTTACAGTCCCAGGTACTCGACAGGAAAATGGAGTGGTAGAGCGAATGAATAGAATGATAATGGAAAATGTTCGGTGTATGCTTTCAGATTCTTGTTAAAGCTGTTGCTTATGCTTATGCTTATTATATTGTGAATCATTCTTTGTCGAATGCTCTTGATAAGAAAGTTGCTGAAGAAGTTTGGTCTGGTACTCCTGTTGATTATTCAGTTTTGAGAGTGTTTCGTTGCCCTGCGTATACTCATATTGATAGAGGCAAGTTAGAACCCAGATCATTGAAGTATATATTCCTTGGATACAAGTCTGGTGTCAAGGGACATAAGTTATGGTGCCTTGAATCCAAGAAAGTCATAATTAACATAAATGTGGTATTTGATGAAGCTGTTATGCTTGCTAATTCATCTTATAAAGGCTTGACAGATAAAACTAATCATCTATCTAGTAGCGAGGTTAAGGTTGAAGTTGAATTAGGGTCGACATTAAAGTCTTCGGGTCAGACCAATTCAGATAATCAGGGTGATATCATTTTCGCACAATCACCAGTATTAATTTCGCCAGAGTATTCCATCACTAAGAATAGACAAGGAAGAGAGATTAAATCTCCACTGAAATATGGTGAAATAGTTTAGTTGCTTATGCTTTGAGTGTAGCTGAAAGCATAGATTCCAGTGAATAACCATCTACTTATTCAGAGGCAATGAATTCAGAAAATTCAAGGAAATGGATAATCGCCATGCAGGAGGAAATTGAATTTCTTCAGAAGAATCACACATGGAACTTTGTTAAATTGCCAAAAGAAAAGAAAGTTGTTCATTGCAAATGGGTGTTCAAGAAAAAGGAAGGTACACTAGGTGTTGAAGAAGACATGTACAAAGAGCATCTGGTTGCAAAGGGGTACAATCAGATTCTAGGTGTTAACTTCACTGATGTGTTTTCTCATGTGGTTAAGCACAGTTGGATTTGAGCTTTGCTGGGTGTTGTGGCTATGCACAACTTTGAGCTTGAGCAGTTGGATGTTAAAACTGCATTTTTACATGGAGAACTTGAGGAGGACATCTATATGCAGTAACCTAAAGGTTTTATAGTTTTGGGAAAAGAAGACTATGTTTGTTCTTTGAAGAAGTCCCTTTATGGTCTGAAGCAGTCACCTAGACAGTGGTATAAGAGGTTTGATTCATTCATGCTTGCTCAAGATTTCAAAAGGAGCAATTATGACTGTTGTGTCTACATAAAGAATAGT
Organism: Begonia loranthoides; assembly: GCA_022433065.1. Lineage (NCBI taxonomy): Eukaryota > Viridiplantae > Streptophyta > Magnoliopsida > Cucurbitales > Begoniaceae > Begonia > Begonia loranthoides. The sequence continues at coordinate 3,920,688 of CM039473.1, read as the reverse complement.
AAGAATGGGTTAGTGATTTATCTGCTCTTATACGTCGATGATATGTTAATCGCAACTAAGGATATAGAAGAAATTAGAAGGGTCAAAGCACAATTGAGTAAAGAATTTGAGATGAAAGATTTGGGAGCAGCCCAAAAGATACTTGGTATGGAGATAAAGAGAGATAGAAAAGCTAGGAAAATGTACCTAAGTCAAAGAGGGTACATTCAGAAAGTTCTATGCCAGTTTAACATGAATAAGTCTAAACCAATTTTTACTCCTTTACTAGCTCATTTAAGGCTTTCATTCGACTTATGTCCACAATCAAATGATGAAATTAATTATATGTCACAAGTTCCGTATTTTAGTGCAGTGGGATCTCTCATGTATGCTATGGTTTGCACGCATCCAGATTTATCTTACACTATCAGTACATTTAGTAGGTACATGGTAAATTCATGAAAGGAACACTAGAAAGTTGTTCAGTGGATTCTTAGGTATCTGCGTGGAACTAGTGATGTTTGTCTTCAATTTGGAAGAACTAAAGATCCTGTCATTAGATACGTTGAATTTGATTATGCAGGGGATATTGATAAGAGGAGATCTCTTACTGGATATATTTTTACAGTTAGGGGTTGCGCTATCAGTTGGAGAGCTAGCTTATAGGATACCGTTGCGTTGTCTACTACAGAGGCAGAATATATGACTATTATAGAGGCTTGTAAAGAGCTATATGGTTAAAATGTTTGTTTGCTGAGCTCAGCGAAGACTTGCAAATTGCCACAGTGTTTTGTGACAGTCAGAGTGCTATCTTTCTCACTAAAGATCAGATGTTTCATGAGAGGACGAAACACATCGATATTCGTTATCATTTTGTTCGTGAAGTGGTTGCTCATGGTGATTTTGCTGTAAGTAAAATTAATACTCATGATAATCCTGCTAATATGATGACCAAGATTTTGCCCACACCCAAATTCAAGCATTGTTTGAGTTTGGTTAGTATTAGCTGCTGATTTCGTCTTGAGGGGCTTTTGTGGAAGAAGAAGTTTTCTAGAATTTTGAAGATATATTTATAGAGTGAAATTCGTGTCAAGGTGGAGATTGCTAAGGTTCAGTGTGACCCATATTTTAATTGGGTCAGACCGGTTTAGCCCACATTAGGGGTTTCGTAATTCCTACAGGATTAGAGTTTCATATTTCAGTATGACAAAGGATTCCTATATACTATAAATATATGATTGAGTCGCAAAGCTCATTGTACCGATTTTAATTAGTGATTATTCTCCTCTGCCCGTGGTTTTTTACTTGTTTTGGGTTTTTCACGTCAATTTGGTATCATTATTTTCTCTCTCTTTTTTTATTCTCGTTCGTTATTTCAACATCACAAATAACTAAATTTATCTCAATCATTTTACTATAATTAGGTATTTTAGCTGACATAAATAAATAAATGAGGTAAAAATGATCTTGTGGCTTTCTTCAGCTAAATCTAATGACTAGAAGAAGTTTAAGAAAAAATTCACCTATAAAGCATGAATTGAAACTACTTCTAAATTTTGAAGACTCAAAGCATAATTATTAGAGTTTTAGTAAGTGTACCCTCTAATTATACATTTTAATATTACTTTTATTGTTTATTACTTATTAAAATAATTATAATAAGTTTAATAGTTAACATAGATTAATTGCATAAATTGATAAATAATGCGCAAATGTCCAATTAGAATGTAACGTAAAAGTACAAATTTATTGTTAACTGGAATGGTTTGAACATAAATCTCCTTAGTCTTTTCAACGTGTAAATTCTTAGCCTTAAACCCAAAAGTATTTTCATGTAAAGTTATTATGAAGAAAAACATATCTAATCCATATAAACATTTTGGTGTACAATTGTAGTATATTCAATAAGTTTTCCTTTGGATCGAAACCCACTTATCTTTAATAATCTATCACGACTCAGAGGTAGGCTTAACAGAAACGCCGTATCGAACAACCTAATTCTCAAAGATAACTCAATTACACAGGCTTGGTTTATAGTAGAAGAGTTTAGCATAAATTGATCCTTGGGCCACACAAATGGATCAAATTCAACGGCCAACAGTTAAAGTCAACGCACGTTCACCTGACACGACGACCATCAACACCCAATCAGCAATTAAACACCACATCAACAGGTCAATGTCACATTAAAGGGTCATAGCCACATCACCGATTCCAACGATGGCTGCACATCGGGACAAGAAGGGTCGAGTTCTAAAAGTTTTGAGCTCCTGAATCCAATGGCTGCGTCAGCTTTCTAAAACAACACTTAGAATTATCAGAATTTATGCTTTCAGGTGGCGGTTTCAATTTTCCAGCAAAGCTCAAGCAACCACATTCGACCATAGTTTTAAGTGATCTTTGGGTTTGAATGATTCTACTAGACCAAAGCTTGCCAATAGTAGGCCAAATGTCGAAATTGAATGTTGGTATCGTCGCCAGCAAACGTTTAAAGTTTTGGCCAAAACTTTTTCGACAATAATTTTGATGTCTCTATTCTCCCAAATGGCGTGACTATTTTTGACAAATAATATACTAATTTGAAACCTAAAACACCAATTATTGATTTATTGTGGACTTGGGCAAACATCGGAAGATGCTTCTAGAGTATGGAAAAAACAAAAGAGTGAGAGGAGAGAGAAAATAATTGAGGAGGAGAGTGGGGGAGAGAGACGAGGGAGTCTCTCTTTTTTTTTAAAAAATTATTATTATTAATATATATATATAAAATATTGTCTTAACAAAAATATCAATGTTAAATTAAATTTCACCAAATATTATTTCAGATTTTAAATGACATGAGAACAATCAGCCCAAAATTCACATGTGTCCCAATGACAAAAAAACTCTGAAAATTCAAATCAATACGAATCAAAGAGACCAAAAAAAAAACAGAAAAAACGTTACTCGAGAATTATATTAATTTAAAATTCACGAATTTTGCATCATATTCCTTAAATAATAAAAAGTTGGTTATGTAACGTCTGTAACTTTTCTTCTTCTTGTAAATGATTTGTTTTAACTATTTTAATTAAGCAATTAGTGGTCAGTTACAACTTTCTCCTCTTTACCCGCCATCAAAAGTTTACCCAGGGAGGAGTTACGCCATACAGCCAATTTGAAACACATTTGGGGTGTGAAGTCGACAGTGAAGAGAAGAAATTCTGCAAGAATATTGAGTTTTGTACTGAAAGTCTCTAGTGCATGTAATAGTCATCTATTACAATGAAAATTTTCTAATCAAGGACTAAGATTTATTTTCCAATTTCAATTTAGGTTTTGTTTTTTCTATTGGGATAAATTCATGTACAAATTGGGATTCGAATGTTTGGAATTTTGGACGTTTTCAAAGTGCTAAGCACTGGTTTCCATTTATAATCGTCTGAATTTCGGATTTAGATTTCATTGAAGAATTTGGATGTCAAAAATTAACTTTAAAGTTGAAAAATTTTTGGAGAAAAGTTTGAGTTTTGGGAATGCCTAGTGAATTTTGTAAATTACATGCATGTATATGCGCATTTCCATAGTGGAAGTGTACATTTTCGCGGCGGAAGCAGAAATGTATATTTCCACAAGTGAGAATGTTTCTGTAGCGAAAATGGAAACGTACATTTTCGTAGAAGTGCGCACATATGTAGCGGAAGTGCACACATCCACATAACTGTTCGTTTCTGCTGAAGCAGGTTGTGTGAACAATACTTGAGAGCAGACGTTCAAATATAATCTGTGTTGACCGAACCTATAAAAAAATGTGATGGACATTCAATAGAGGGACATCCGGTCCATATTCTAAAGTTGGATATTTTTTGGGATTATTGATCGTGAGTTCCCTGAGTTGGTTCCTATCCCGACAATAGGTTCCAACAAATTTTAGAAAGATTTTGAGTAGTGAATTGATTTGTTAATGCAGATTGTGATTGGTTCAACGAATTAACAAGAGTTTTGGACTCACTGGATTTATATTTGTTAGGTCTTTGGCTTTTGGTAGGCCTCGTTCGAGGTAGAGATTTATTTTATGTCTAGCATTTTATTATTTTCTGAAAGTTATTTTGAGACGTGTTATCATATAAAAGTGACGTGACCATTTTGATGGTTTGTCTGTTTTTTATATTATCTATTATAATTTCACTAGACAAGTTTAAATTTGAGCATGCATTTTAAATTGCATTGATCAACTCGATTGTATGAATCAAGTTTGATCAATCAATGTGGGGGTTATGTATTTCTTTACACAATTTCACCGTTAGAGAATGTATTTGTTTGTTATTGTTAACTAGAGTAATGAGACAGCTCTATGCATCGTGTCTCTAGACACAAAACCTTAAACCTGATTAGGGTTGTTCGTAGTCATTGCGATCACTGAGTATCATCGTTATATTTGTTACTGCTGATGATAGTGTGTAATCGGAGTTCATGAGTGACTTCATTTTCACTAAAATTTATAGTAACGAGTTATTTTATGTTGCGTACCACACTATAGTAGGTTGTTTTGAAAACGTACCCTATTGTGTTTTGTTTAGTAATATATAACTTGTTTTGACTCAGCATGTTCATATTCATTTTCTTTATTATATTGTTGAATATAAAGTTTATCCCTATTGACTTTAATCCACTCACCCCAATGATATTTCTCATAAGGATTTAGTTCAAAATATCTCCAAACGCCGTTGCAGGGTGGGCTCAACATTTACTACTTGTTATTTTAAATGTGAGTTTTTCTTGTAAAGTTTGACATTGAATATTATGGTTGAGTTTAAGTTGTATATTTCCATTTATTTATGGCATATTTTTTTTATGGACTTTCATTACTATTCTATCTAATATCACTGTTGAACCTATGGTTTAACCCTATTGGTTTGGGCCCTAGCTATTTCATTGAATTTAAGTCTTCCACTACTCTTCAATGTAACTAAGTTTTAAAAAAGGTTGGGCGACTTGATTCGTTTTTGGGCAGAGTCCTTCTCCGTTTTGTCTCATGTTGTGATTAACCGGAGTTTTCTTTACTTTAAGAAAATACTAAAATTTAAAACTTTTATAAAACAATTGAATCCATATTAAAATTCTTTTAATGAAATCAAAGTTCTTTTCTTAAAAACTTGATCGTTAAAACATCTTACTTAAAATTTGTTATTTAAATCTTTATTAACAGCGGAAGACTTTATTTATAAAATTTATTTTTCTCATTTTACAGCGAAAAACATAAATCATTCATTTTAAAAGACAGTAATTAAATTATTACTTTACATTTATAAAATTCTTTTCTCTTTTACTTTCCTTTAGCTTAACCAGCCACAAGTCCCGCACGTGCAAATCCTTTATCAACTGCTACTTGATCTGTTCATCATTTTCTCGTGTGTGTATCTACACCATTAGCAAACTGTGAGCCCGAAGCCCAGTAAGAAATGAAATATGCAGTATGTTGTATGCCTCTCATTCATTCTTTTGGAATGAGTACTGCCTCAAACCTTTCTTTTCTTTTCATTTCATTCTTTCATTCATAACTCGTACATCGAGCAGGAGACTGGAGAAACCTGTGTTAGAGGTATAGTCTTGGTCGGCTTCTAACCACCTAGGTTAGCTACTCCCGTTCTCGACTAGGGAGGGGCTTCGTCCGGACTACCTGATTAGATTCGAACTACCCGTCCGTCCCCCAACTCCCCATTTCCTTTCATTCATTTCATTTCCTTTATCTGTTTTTCTCACATGAATGCATATGAGTATAACCCCCGAGGTGGCACTTCCTAATTGTTTTTATTATCATGATGCATATCAATGAGAAACATTATCGTGATGCATGTCAATGAGAAGCAGTAATTGTAACAATATAAAAGTATGAGTCATAAAGCAGTAATCACAATAATATAAAAGTATGAGATACGGAAGTCTACTAACATACTATATAGGCATGCTTGGTAATTTAAAGGAAGCGATAACAGCGTAGACATGCTTGACAGTTTAAAGAAAATAATAAAAATGTAGACATGCTCGGTAATTTAAAGGAAACGATAACGATATGCTAACACCCTAAACATGCTTAGAGATAAAATTAATAATGTGTGAACAACATAGACATAATGTAATGACCGGATAAGTTCTCCATATACGTTGTAAAATATCTTATTAATGAACGAATATTTTTATCAAGGATTGTATTGTCTCGATTTTCATAACAAAATTAATTTAGGGTAATCAAGAGATTTATTTGATGGAAAATTTAAATTAGAACCGTATTAATCGTTAATCGATAATTGGGATAAGTCGAGAGTTGAAATTTGGGTCGACTAATATATGGTACGTATATCCGACGCATAAAAAAAAAAAAATATATATATATATATATTAATAATTTATGAAAGTGGGGATTAATTAAATTGAGGAGAAATAAAAGAAGAAATTAATTAAATTAAGGCTAATTAGTTAGAGGGAAATTAAATGGAGAAAATAATAATTATAATTTAATAGGATGAATTTAAGTGATTAGTGGGAGGATGGAGAGTGAACCGGTTTTATTGTTTGGTTCGGTTCACTTTGTATTGGTTCGGCTTGGCGTTAAATCAAATGACATGTGGTCATTTGCTTAGGAGAGAAAGAAGATGAGAGAGAGATCGGGTGAAAGGGGGAACCCAAAAGAGGAAAATCGAGAGTGAGGAGAGAGAGAGAGCGATGGATGAGGGGAACGGACGGGGGATGCGGATGATGGGCGCCCCTCAAGGTTATCGGATCATCCGGATTCAAGGAGAGCTAGCGATTAAGCTACGGTGGAACGGTGGGACAACCTATTTGGCGAAAAACCAATTTTGGGCAAGAATTCCCACTTCTTCCAGGCAGAATCCTGTCCCTATCTTTGCTTTCTGCAGACAGAAATCTGCTCCTCTTCCCTATCGGCGGCGAGCCTCACACGAGACAATGACGGGTTAAGGTCCATCTCTTCTTCCTCGTCTATAGCTGATGGCACGGGTTGCTTTTGAAGCTCCATCCCGAGAGCTACGACTGAGAGTGAGGTGAGAGCTGTGTTTCCTTCTGTGAGAAAAGAGTGTCCCTGTGAGTGGTAAAAGAACCTTGAAGGGAGCTGTTGTTGGAAAGTTTCTTGGACGTGGTCGTTCTGTCCGAAGTGTCGTGTGAGATATTGAGGAACTGCTACTCTGTCAGAGGTAAGAATGAGAATGTAGTTGGCCAAAGGAGGCCCTACATCACGAGTTTTGTGTGTTAAGTTTCAGTTTTGATTATGGATTATTGGATTTAATCTGACTCAAACGTATGGACTGTTGGATTTACTATGAGTAATTATTCTATGAATGAATGAATATTGCTAGTGGCTGTTGATTTTATCTTGTTTAGAGTTCGATTTCTACCATGGACCATCACTATGAAATTGATTTCGTTGCCTGGGATATTCGTTGTAAATTGTTAATCTATTGTGGATAAAAGAAAGGAAATCTTGTCAATGTTAGATGATGCAGAAATGGGGTTGTGCCCTATGATTACTATTAACAGTGAGGGTTGAGTGAGGTGGAACTGCTCAGTATGTTAATCTGTGGTTTTCTTTCTTGGATTTGTTGTCCCGATGGAAATGATGCTCTGTTTGGATATTGTCGAGGGATTTCTTGTTGATTGCTATATGAATGTCTCTGTACAGAACCAAACCAGTTCGATCCATTATTCTCCACATTGGAATTGTGATTTCAGACGAGGGAAGGCGTCCTTGCCTCTTCTGCGCTCATCCGAAAAGTCTGATAATTTGGACTGATTCGAACTCTCCTCGTCCTCAATCGTCCGTATTCATCCTGATTCGTCCGAAAGTGCACGATCGGATGTGAAATGTCATCCTCGCCTCGTCCTAAAACACAAGGGACGACCCGTAATACTTTTTGGATGCAACGCCCAGTTCGCACGTCGTCTGCATGCGTCCGAAAACTCCAAATACATAATCCGAAATAATTTTCCATGTTTAATTTAATAACCCAATAAAATACTCCTTTCAAATTAATCTTAATTATCATCAAATAAATTCTCCTAAATTATGATCTAACAAATACGTTCTTGGTAATATCCCCATCAATATCCAACTAGTCCAAATACTTCCAATCACTTTTCAATTTATTTTTATTAAATTTCCAATATGAAAAGTCGGGCTATTACACGGGTTCCCTTTGGGTCGTGAAAGAGTTTTTGATATCAGAACTAGATTTACATCTTAAAAAGTGACATCAGATTTTGTGGTGATATACAAGAGATGAAATTATTGTGCCTAAAGATGAAGTATTAAAACCGATTTTGTCTGGGTGCTGTTAGGAAGGAATCTTAAGGTTGTCTGCTAGAGGATGGCGATATTTCCTTATTTGTACATGAGTAATTCAGAGTGGTAAAAAATTTACAAGTCATAGATAGTAGGATTTGTAAAAATGTTATAAGAAATCTTTCCGGAATATGAGTCTGTGAACTCTTTTAGGTTGTGTGTGGGTCTGTGAAATTTAAACTTAATAAATTCATTTTAGAAAGAATTCTAAAGTCTTAGACCCTTTCAAAAATCCAAGACTTATCTCATTTTGTTTGGAATTCATCAATCTGAGACAGGACCTTCCGTTTGTTGACCTTGGTTTGGAAATTATTAGTAGAGGTTTCTGAATTTACCTTGTTTGTGTGTTCTGGTGTTAGTGTAATTTTTTGTGCAAATAGTTGGAAATATTTGGACAAAGTTTTAGAGTCATTCAAATGGAAGGACAACTTCAGCAACTATTTCTCTGATCGTAACTTGTGTTGAAACCACATAAGAAGAAATGGTAAGAATTTAAAAGCCATTGTTATATCTGCAAAGCACATTGACTATACTATAGTTTATTTTGAGGTTAGGATCAGTGATTTTTGAGAATTAATTACTTGGTTAAAAGTACAAAATTGATAGAAATCGAGGAAAATATTTGAATAACGTGAGACATGGATATATCATGACTCACATTTCTAATTAAGGTCCTCATTAGGAAAGTGATAACTATAAACGGACAAGGAGAGGGTCTTTTTGCAATGCTTACATTGTTGAAGGTTCTAATGCCTATTTTTAGTTTGAATAAGGCATCGTTGATTGTACGACTTGTCATTATTTGGTTGCCTAATGTTGGACGTTATGATTAGACACCCTTTTTCTTTCCAGTGTTATATTTCATTAGGTTAGAATGGGAATATCTCAATCACATGAATCCTAGTTATACTGCTAAGTATCAATTATAAAGAATCGTTATTGTTGTCCATGTACGATGATAAATGAATAGAGATGCCCATATATCTTACCCTTATACTGATGGATCAGTTGATGTAACATCTGGTATGGACTAGTTGAGCGAATTTTAAGCTAAGATTGATTTGTGCAAGGAATATGACTTCCCTAATTAGGATCAGTTAGAAAGTTGTGACTACGATGATTAAAGAATCATTGCAGTTTACCCTATTATATAAGTTGAATGGTCAGACGATAAAGATTGTAGCAGTACATGAGTATGTTTATTGTTGTTGGTGACGGTGTTGTGGTATTGATGCATGCCTATAGGGGGGTAAATTAGGCGATCTAAACTTTTTTGTGCTATTTAATTAACTCTAAACCCTAAGTGATTTAATGCTAATAGATAAACAAACAATCACAAATATAAACAATTAAAAAGAGTAGGGATAGAGAGATGACACTAAGTTTGTTCAAGTTGTTCAACAACCCCGGCCTATGTACGTGCTCCAAGTTCCCGACTTGGAGATCCTTAGCCTACTAACTTCCCCGGTTTGTGTCAATTGACTTCAAGGTGCCAATTAAATATTTACAAGTTGAGTCTTTTTCATGGTGTCACCCTTTCCATTTGGCTATTAGCAGGGCGTCACCCTTGATTTGAATACAATGAAAATTAAAAGAAAATACGACAGATAACCTAACTCTCCAAATGTAAACTATCAAGTTTTAGGATGGGAAATAGGGTTGACACTCTAAGATTGATGAGAAATCGAGTATTGATTTTGGTAAAGCTTCGTTTCGATTCTCGCTTCGTTACTTTGAGATTCGGAGTGTCTTCATTATATAGACCCTACTTGAGCAGTCGACCACTTCCATTTTGGTCGACCGCATCTTACTGTTGGGATGTTATCGTTGTGCTTTTGGTCGTCCATTTTGTAGGAATCGGTGCACGCCTATAGAGGAGGGGGTGAATTAGGAGATCTAAATTTTTTTGTGCGATTTGATTAACTCTAAACCCTAAGTGATTTATAACAATTAATATGGAAGCAATCACAAATATAAGAGAGAGGATTAGAGAGATAACACCGATGTGATCACGTGGTTCAGCAACCCTGGCCTACGTCCGCGCTCCAAGATTTCCACTTGGAGATCCTTAATCACCCAACCTCCTCAGTTGGTGATGATTGACTTCAAGGGTGTGTCAACCAAACCTTTTATAGACTATTCTCAGGGCGTCACCCTCTAGATTGATCTTCACGGGTGTCAATCTAGCCTTTTCATGGTTTGAGTATAGAAATAGAAAACTAAAGATTCCTAACTCTCCCAAATATAAATCTCAAATTTGGGGATTAGAGAGTTAGGTTTTCTACTCTTTGAATAATGAGAAATCAATAAATGATTTTGGTAGAGCTTCGCTTCAATTCTTTCTTCGTTACGTTGTACAGTCAGACCGGTCGACCACTTTCTCATATTGGTCGACCACTTCTTCATCATTTCTATTTCTTAGTCGACCAACTAATCGACCATTTCCTCAACCACATAATTGGGAAGCAATCTATTTAATGTTGTTGGGTACCATTTTCTCACTGCTCTACCGCAAAACCACCAAGCAATCTTCCTTTAAAATCAGTCGACCTCTTTCCATTTGGTCGACCGCTTCCTTTGTTCTTCACAAAATTGGTCAACCTCGATTTGGCTTTTCGTCAACCTGTACTTCCTGTTTTGCCTTTTTATTTCTTCGAAGTCCCAAATATTATCATATAAACTACATGGACTTAGGTAAACATGTTAGTAAACATTAATACCTATATTAAGGGTATTTCCAATGAATATAAGTAACGTATTTACTAACTTCAACAATTACCAATTAAATAACTTAATTATACAAATAATATCGCCATTATCAAAACAAATAACCTAATGTCAATTTGGTCAACAATCTTCCCCTTTTTCATGATGACAAAACATGTTAAGTTGTTTAAATACTTATACTAAGCATGTGCATATAGAATTGCATAATATGATTTTTCTCCCTTAGTTTATACAATCTCTCACATTTAATTGCATACAAAATATGTTGTCCTAACAACTTAGTCATATCTCTCCCCCTTTTTTTCATAATAAAAAAGAATTCTAAGAGATAAAGAGTTCAACAATCAAAATCAAATACTCAAATTAATTCATAAAATTAAAACAATCAATAAATTTCTCTTCCCCTTTATCAAAATACAAAAAATCAAGTCATTGGGGAAATGTGCAAGGCATCAAAACAAAATGATCTATTCAAAGTTATTCTCCCCCTTTGTCATTAAAAACATAGAAGAGTTGGGGTAGACCCATTTAAAAAAAATATACCAATTGTAATAATCTATTATTAATAATGAGAAAATATCCAAGTTAAAATGATTTTCTCCCCCTTTTTCAATAAGCAATTCCAAATCAATGGGGAACTACAAACCAAAAACAACTTAATCAAATTAATTTCTCCCCTTTGTCATAAAGCAAATATAATAATTGTGGGGATTATTCATCAAACACACATAATTCTATTTTCTTCCTGTATGTCAATGCACAAGTTTAAATCAATGGGGAACTAATAGACAACAAAAACCAAATTCCAACAATCCTTTAATATATGCAATTTATGATACCACTTGTTGGATTAAATAAAAAAATTAAAATCAAGCCAAATCAATTGAAGAATAAACGAAAAAAAAAAAAAAACCAATGATACCAAAAATATGCAACCTATAAAATCAAAATCAATTAAAAGAATAAAATTCTAGCCTATATGCATATTCAAGAAAGTCTCTCACTATCCACAATCAAAACACACATTTAAAATGGGAGAAACTTTCTAACCTAAAACTTAGGCTTTATTGCATTTCTTTGGAAACCAAATCTTTTTGAGTTCTAGAGTTTTAGGCTTGTCTCCTTTAGAAACCCAAACAAGTTTAGAACTAATCATTTTGCCATTAGATTTTAATGGGCAACAAAATAATTTATGCCCTATATGATTACAAATATTGCAAGTAGATGGGCAAACATAGAAATTATTATAATTTTTCTTTTTAGCAAATGGTTAATAGTCAATTCCTGCTCTATCAAAAGCAACCATTTGCTTACCTAAAAGCAAGTTAAAATTTTTGCTATCATTAGTGAATTTAAGCACAATTGAATTGAAATCATCATTTTTCACTTTCAATTTACTAACATCATTTTCAAGAGATTTGTTAGTAGCAACCACATTCTCATTCATGATTTTGAAATAAACAATTTGATTACCTAAGGAGTTGACCTTTTCAACATGCTCTAACATCAAATTGTTTTTCTCCTTATTCAACAAATTATATTTACGTTTAAGCATATTGAATTTGTCAAACAACTCATTAAAAGCATCTAGTAATTTTTTTATTATATTCATTATCATCCAAATCATTGGAAGAATTGTGTACCTTAATGTCTTTGGCCATGAGGCAAAAATTTGAGACTTCTTCAATCTTGGAAGAAGAACTCTCATCACTATCATCCTACGTAGCCTTGAATGCTTTCTTCTTGAAAGCCTTTGATTTCTTTTTTGCTTTGGGACAATCGATAGTGGTATGTCCAGGTTTTCCACACCCAAAGCAAATGATTACTTTCTCTCCGTTCCTCCTTTTCTGTTGAAGAAATTTATTGACCTTCTGAGTTATGAATTTTATATCTTCATCATCATTATCATCCCCGAAATCCACTTGTGTGCTTAAGAAAGCTTTGAGTGCAGTATCTTTTCTTTTGGAGACTTCCTTCTCCTTCTTCTCCTCTTTCTCATTCGCCTCCATCGTGACCTCGTGTGTCATTAGAGATTTGATGATCTCCTCCATCTTCATGGCTTTTAAATCCCACGCTTCATGAATGGCGGTCACCTATGGTTGCCATGCCCTTGGTATACACCATAGAATTTTTCTAATCAACTCTTCATTGGGATAAATTCTATCAAACACTTTCAAACCATTAGTAAAGTTAGTAAAACGAGTAAACATTTTACCAATGGTTTCATTTTTATCCATAGGAAATAATTCATACTCATGAATGAGCATACTCAATTTATTTTTTTTTACTTGATTAGCTCTGTAATATCCCGTAACTTTTTTTGTGTAAAAATTTTCTTTTCTTTAAAATCATTGCTCTTCTCTTTAAAACCGTTGCTTTATAGAATATCAGAGTAATAAACAGCAGAAGTCTTAATCGTATAAGACATACAACGGAAGTCTTTTACAATTTAATACCATAAACTCATTGTTTAAATAAACACATTAACTTAGAACATTTATTTAAAGTCATAAAACACTTAAAAGCCTTTAAAACATTTATTTCATTTCGTGAGACATAACCATAGGTCAATGTTGCCAACAGCACAAACATCCACACAATAATACTCCATCAGCTACGTCCATCAACAGCTTTATCCATATATCGGCTCCATTCCTACATCAACAGGACCTAACTATGAGTCTAAAGCTCAGTACGTGATATAAACGTAAAACATAAAATTCACATACAATTTCTGTAGCATCACATAAAGTTTTCTGTTTCGTTTCTCTTTTATTGTTCATGTCTTTTATCAGTATTTCATTTGCTTAGATGTCGGGTGTATCAAACTGGACCATACTAACATCTGTTTACTATTTCTGTCTTTTACTGTTTATTTATCGGGCGTATCAAACCAGACCATACAAACATCTGTGTCGAGTGTATCCAACAGAACCACAGTTGATTTCTGTGCGGAGCGTAACTAACCGAATCACAGTTGTTTACTTATCTTTGGTTTCTGTGCCGGACCTAACCAACCGGTCCACAAAAAACAACTATTTATGTACCTTACCGTTTAATTCTGTTGTCTCATATTGTTTCAATCTTTTAATGTTTATGTGCCGGGCGTATCAAACCAGACCGCACAGACATCTGTGCCGGGCGTATCCAACCGGTCCACAATTATTTACTTATCTTGATTTCTGTGTCTAGCATAACAAACTGGTCCACAGCTGTTTGCTTATCTTGATTATTGTGCCAAGCTTAATAAACCAGACCACAGCTGTTTACGTATATTCTATTTACATGCATTTTAGGATTTCAAGTCTAAACGTTCTCGTGCACATACAATCCTATCTAACGTGTTCCTTAATCGTATCCTTAAAACGTGATCCATCCTAACAAAGGAACTAAACTTAAATCTATAAACATACAATTCATTACAATCAATAACACAAATAGTAAACACCCCCTAGTTCCTGTGATGTAGGCCCTTTTGGACAAAACACATGCAGTATCACGTACCTGAAATTCTTAGCTTTAATGGTTTAACACTTTAAGATTCTTCACAAAAGCCTAGTTATTATCAACATGAGATAATCAATAAATATCCCCCAATAAACCACCCTAGCTACTAGCAATTCATAGCCCAACATATCTCCTTAATTCATCCTAACAATTTACTCCAACAAGGTATTGCTTAACAATATGTCCAACATTAACAATCTTTAATCCAATAATCACCTTCTTTAAAATCCCACATAATAAGACCCATTACTCATTTATGCCACAATCTAATAATTCATCACAGTCATGATCAATAATAATATAATATCATTTAACAACTAACTAAAATCAATTATCCCACATAACCGCGATGAAACCCATATCACCAACCAATTTTTATATCTTTATCTCATGCGGAAACTAACTAAATATAAATAATAATTCATGCTTGTTGTGCGATATCTAACTCAAAAGACAAGACCATTCCACGTAATAATTCTTTTAAGAAACATGAGTGAAGATTGCTTACCCAAAACACAAGAGAGGAAACGTAAATTCCAGAAACTCCCACAAACTCACGTCCAGAATACACTCACTGTCTTCTATCCCCTTCATGTTTCTGCTTTACAGGTTCCTCACAAAACTCCAAAATCAGAATAACCTCACAAGTCCAGCAACTCACAGAAAAAATCACAAAACCCTCTTGTAACTCTCGGTCACTCACTGAACAACCTTCACAGTCACTCATCACTTATCACTAGTTTCCTAAAACCTTACAGCTCCTTCAGAAACCATTTGGGCAGAGTAACGATACACTTTTTCTTTATCAAATTCACGTTGCCAACCCTCCTATTTATAGGCAACAAAGATGACTCTTCAATGTCCATCATTAACTCATTGAAGGTGGAAGGCTATGGGACACAATCCATCAATGACCATTAACTCCATAGACATTCAGAAAATCCAAGAGACGACGCTTCTTTTCATTTTCTCGTTAGTTAAAACTCTTCAGATTATCCTTCATAAATGGCGGGTGATCATGCCGATCGTTTCCCATGCAAAACAACCGCCACAATAAGCCGCTACATTTTCATTCAGAAACATAAATTATTTACGTTGGATGATCGACGCCGATCGATCGTACCTCGCCGATCGACCACCCCAATCAACCGCCAACTCCAACGTTTGATTTTTGACAATTTCTTCATATTACTTTTAGCGTGACACCTAATGTATACATCCACCATTATATACATATATATATATATATATATATATATATATGATTGTCCTTAATCATATAAAACTCACCTTTCTAATTTCCAACCCTCAATATATACCACATGTTTCACCTTCCTCCTTCACATTATTCCTCTCTAAATCCAACATATCCTAAAATAGTATAAATCCTATATCTTTAACCTTATAATATCCAATTGCGTCCAAATATATTTCCTCTTACTATTTCTCATTGACTATCAATCCAATTGATATCGTCAAATATAAGTTCAAGTATCCTCATACAATTCTCCGATTGACTTCAATCCTTCTCATAATCTAACTATAAACCTAACGGGGTATCGTAACTCACTTATTCCAACTACGTTTCTCTTGATCAATATCTTTACATGTCCAACTCAGTTCTTATCATCCCTAAAATTATCATTTAAGCTATGTATTCAGCTCAACAAAGATTCAGGATATTACAAGTTCCTTCATGAGTGATTTCAAGCACTTTCCATATTTTATAAGCACTATCTCATGCTTGAATCTTATTAAATTCATCTGTATTCAAGGCACAATATAAAGTATTAATGGCTTTAGCGTTCATACTCAATTTTCGTTTATCCAAATCATTATATTCACTATATATTTTTGGACCCTCTATACCATTTTCAAATTTATGCGAAATGAAAGGCCAATTTTCTGTAATGTTCCAAAGATTGAATATATATTTTCATTCTAGACTTCCAATAAACATAATCATTGCCATAAAAAATGAAGGTTTAAGAAAAGATTGTCCTTCAACTTGAATATTGAAGGCCATAACAATATATATATCAATAAAAAGTTCAAACACAATTATCCAAGCCAAAACCAATAAAACAAATGAACCAATAGATGGAAATTTATCCAATTAAGCATAAAATCACACAAAAAGTTAATTACCCCCGCTTTGATACCAATTGTAGGAATCGGTGCACACATATAAAGAAGTGGGGGGGGGGGGGGGGTGTGAATTAGGTGATCTAAATGTTTTCATCCGATTTGATTAACTCTAAACCCTAAGTGATTTATATGCAATTAATATGCAAGCAATCACAAATATAATAGAGAGGGTTAGAGAGATGACACCTATGTGATCACGTGGTTCGGCAACCCTAGCCTATGTCCACACTCCAAGCTTCCCACTTGGAGATCCTTAATCACCCATCCTCCCTGATTAGTGATGATTGACTTCATGGGTGTCAACCAAACTTTTTACAGACTATTTTCAGAGCATTACCCTCTGCATTGATCTTCGTGGGCGTCAATTTAGCCTTTCACAATTTGAGTATAGAAAATAGAAAACTAAAGATTCCTAACTCTCCCAAATATAAATCCCAAGTTTGGGAATTGAAGAGTTAGGTTTACACTATTTGAATAATGAGAAATCGAGAAATGATTTTGGTAGAGCTTCGCATCGATTCTCTCTTTGTTACTTTGAGCTTTGGAGTGTCTTCTATATATAAAAACTGTGAAACCAGTCTACCATTTCCATTTCGGTTGATTGTCATCCGACTGTTGGAATCTATCTATTGTGTTGTACAGTTAGACAAGTTGACTGCTTTCTCATATCGGTCTACTGCTTCTTCACCATTTCTATTTCTTGGTCGACCAGCTAATCGACCATTTCCTCGATCGCAGAACTGGGAAGCAATCTGTTTAATGTTGCCGTCAACCATTTTCTCACTGCTCGACCACTGCCTCGATCACAAAACCACCGACCAATCTACCTTTAAAATCGGTCGACCACTTTCCATTTGGTCGATTGCTTTCTATGTTCTTCACAAAATTGGTTGACCACCATTTGGCTTTTCGTCGACCTCTACTTTGTTTTTTGCCATTTTCATTCTTCTAAGTCCCAAATATTATCATATAAACTACATACACTTAGGTAAATACGTTAGTAAACATTAATACCTATATTAAAGGTATTTTTAATGAATATAAGTAATGTATTTACTAACATTAATAGTTACCAATTAAACAATTTAATTATACAAATAATATGGTTATCATCAAAACAAATAACCTAATGTCAATTAGGCCAACACATTTTTCGCTCAGGTCTGAGAAATTGGTCAACCACTTTCTATTCGGTCGACCACTTCTTTATAGCTCTAGACTTTCTGTTGGTCAACAATTCGACTACTCGACCACCTGCTCGACCGCTTTCTCAACTACAGAAATGACAAACAATCTGTCTCAATTTGCGGTCGACCATTTCTTCACCGGTCAACCGATTCTTCAGCAGGGGAAATTCTCAAACAATCTGTCATTTTTGCAGTCGATCAACTGGTCAACTGTTTCCTTCACTATTGAACAGTTTGGTCGACGTTTTCCACTTTTTAGTCGACCTTTAACTTCGTCTTTGCTTTTCTTGAATCTTCTAAGTCTCATTCATTGATCTATATGTTACATGGACTTAGGTAAATATTTTAGATAACATTAATATATGTATTAAGGATATTTTCAGTAAAGAATATAAATAACATATTTACTAAATTCAACAATTACAAATTAAAAAACTTAATTGCACAAATAAAACCGTCATCATCAAAACAAATAGTCTAATGCCTCTTAGGCAAACAATCTCCCCTTTTTTTATGATGACAAAACATATTAAGTTGTTTATTTAAACATTTTAAGCATGATTAAGATATGTATTTCATATATGATCCTTCCCCTTAGTTTATGCAATTTCTCAC